>JASAOQ010003536.1:3515-33108 GCA_031306065.1 Pseudopyricularia cyperi | reverse complement strand
TTTCCACACATGGAGAGCCTCTTTTTTTTTTTTTTTTTTGGTGGTGGTGGTTGATAGGCTAGTGCAGTGTAGTGTAGGCAATGCATTGCCTCGAGGGAAAATAATCAGCCATAAACCGTAACCCATGATCATCTAGGCAAGGTTAGTCCAAGGTGTTTAGGTTTCCACCTCGGTTTTCTAGAAGGTTTGAAATGGTTAATGGGCAATATAGCAGTATCCTTTTCTTTCCATGTTCATTTTAATAAATCGAGAGAGAAAAAAAACCGGCTTCGATTTGCTGTAGGCAGCTGACAGATGTTACATACAGTGGATATCTATAACTGGTGGTTATTATCATTATCATCATCATTTCTCTCTTGCTCTCTTTTTCTGCTCCGTATCTTTTTTGATGCAACTGATTCCAGTTCCAGAACCAGGACCTGACCAAGCAAGACAAAGATACGGGGATTTTGATTGGCTGAACGCGTCGTCGCGTCATTTTTGAGCTGGCAACCCGTTTTTCACGACCGTCAAACGTCCGCATATGGGCATCGCATTACAGCCAATCGTTCTATAAAAGGTCGCCATGGCCCAAACAACAGACCAGCTTTTGCCACATTTGATTGCGCCCTTGGGAATTGTGATGGATTTGATTGACAGTCGAGACAGACTCGACAGACAAGAGGTCCCTCGCTACTCTTGTTTTTCGTTGGGGGTTTTTTATTTTATTTTTCTTCATGTGGAAGACAGGGAGAGAGGGAAGGAAAAGGGAAAAAAAAAAAAGATTGGAAAAATCGGGAAAAGACTCCTAGCGTTTACTTTTTTCTTTAATAAAAAACCCCCCCTTCCCCAAAGCTTTGGGCACGTAAATTTACGAATAGCACAGTCAAGGAAGAGCGACAAGATTCAAGTCCCAAGTCCAAGCAAGCCCTTCGGAGGGGGTCTAAGCCCACGATCCACTCGAGTCACAGCCGTCCCGCCCCATGGTGCAGGCCTTGGCCCAGCTAACTTGGCTTGGACATGGGAGGTCGCAGACTAGGTCTAGATAGCCCGCCCCCGTATGCAGGCGTGCAGGCAGGCCGCGGCCGTTTACGGCAAAGTGCCGTTACCAACCTCGCAAGTATTGAAACGCGTTTCCATCTCTCATTTTCTTTCTCCCGCAAAATGAATGAATGGAACGGGGGGGATGGGGTCTTTCTTCGAGGCCCGACCGACCCAGGCTGAACCAGCAGTCGGTGGACATGATGAATTTTGGTCTCCAGCTGCTACTGCAGAACCACTGACCAGATACAACTAAATGACAAGGCGAAGGTAAGGGAGAAAAAGAGAGAGATAGAGCAAGAAAGGGGGGAGGGGAAGAAACAGGGCAGGGAGGGTAGGTAGGTTCTGGCTGCGGCGGAGTAATGGCCCGGGCTTGCGTGCGTTCATGTGGTGCTGTGCTGGCATTCGCCAGCTTCCCTTCCAGCCCATGATGGCCCGAGGGAAGAAGGGCAGACGGCTGTAGACCTACCTTAATCACTCGCATATACGCACCCTGATGCACTCTAGTCTAGTGAGAATGGGTGCTTCGTAAAATGGTGAGAAGGATGAGCTAGAAAGCATTAAGAGTTGGTGCATCGGCCAAAAAGAAAAATCAAGGGGAAAAAAAAAGAATCACCATTATAAGATTCTTTTAAGAAAAAGCCAAAGGAGAGTGAGAAGAGGGGTGCCCGTTTGTCTGTCTGCCCGCCTACACCCATGGCTGGCAATCCCACCCATGTTTTGCCTAGCCTTACCTGTACCTTGCCTCGCCTCGCCTTTGCCTTTCATCATCCCGTCAGTCGACCTGAGATCCCCCTTTCCGTCGTTTAACGCTCTGTTTGCTTCTACTGTACGGGTACAGGTCTATTGTATCATTTTGGTTGATTCTCTGAAACCACCTAACCCCCAGCTTTTTTTTTTTTTTTTTTGCCCTCCCCCAGACTAGTTAGTCTAGACCAACCAGATACCTAGACTAGCTAGTCCTATTCGTTACATAGTTACGACGTAGGCATCTACCGGCCCTTTAGAACGGTTCTATTCGGGCTTCCGAGCGTCATCACAATTCGCATGGATGACTTCAATTAACTTGGCTATACCTTATCTCAATACCAAGCAGCACCTGGCCTCTTACCACAGATTACCTACCTTTACCTACCTTTACCTACCCGGCCTTGCCTTGCTACCTTCCTAGCAGTAGTATCCGGCCTTTCATCGATCCATCCAAGAAGACCAATTTGATCTTACGAATAATTAATACACCACGAGGCACTTTACTGCCTACTTTCAACGACGCTTCGGTATTCCCGCAAACCAATCTAAGGTCAGAGACACGCGCCCAGAGTTTGACTGTCTGTGTCTGTCCCTTTTTTTCTCTGGATAAGCCGCAACCTGGCCCGTGTCTATAGTCTCAGTCATTCGCAGCCAAGCTCCATTCATTGCGTGCCTTGCTTTGCTTTCCCACACCACCACCACCACCACCACCATTCATTCAACTCCATTCATACATCCGTCCATACCATACCATACCATACCATACCATACCATACCATACCACGACGCACGCACGCACCCAACTCGACGCAGCTCAACGCACGGCTTACTTTTCCCTCCCTTTCCTCGGCTGACCTGGCTGGCCTGACTGACCTCCATTCGACCTACTTGCCGCGCGCGCTCCTTCAATTATCCCCTCTCTCTTTTTCTTCGCTCTCTTTTGCTACTGCTGCTCCCACCACCACCTACCTACTTACTCTACTTACCTGCTGCAGCAGCTTGTTCGGGCCAATTTTCACCATTGAGGGGGGGATTTCTTTTTTTCTTCGTGGCCGTTACTTTTTCATACACCGGCTAGTCGACAAACTATCTATTCCGTGTGGTGCGATATCGCTTTATTCGCCGATCGCAAATATACACTTTCAAAGGCCCGTCGAGCAGATCGCTCCCCCAGTCTACTGCATTCGGCGTTGCGCCCATCGATGGGATCATCTCCAGAGATTGGTACTCGCTCTTTGATCACATCCCAACACCCCGCGTCCCAGGCACCTGTTGCAGGTCAGTAGTACGCACTCTCTTTTTTTTTTCTTCGTTCCTCAAGCATCAACCCTCCTCCCCAGAATCAGGAATTTGGGTTGCGTTTGTTATTTTTTTTTTCTTCCCATCTTCACTCATCCTGGTGTCACGTCATCCATTTTGAGCTGCATGCAACGTCGGGAACCATACACCGGATGACAGAAGTGTATTGACGCGCGTGCTCCAACCCTACCAGAGTCGCGACTTCCCCCCGCGCCCGCAGAGTCGCCAAGGTCGGGTCCGACCGACTCTTTAATCGACCTCGACTACGACTACGACCACGACCGGCGACTGTCTACCGGCGACTCGACACCATGAGTAACTACAACTCTTTCTACGGCGGTAATCTGATGCACATGCAAGTTTACGAAACTGCTCAAGAAGCTTGGGAGAGCCAAGGGCTGCCAACAATCAGCCACGCCCCAATGCCATCACCAACAGAACCCCCACGATTGCTTCAGCCCAACGGCAACTACAACTTTTCCTTCCCGGGAATGACCAACACACTGCCCGCGAATCCTGGACAATCGCCCTTCAAAGCTCCAGCCCCTCCCGCACCATTGGCGCCTCTCAAAAACACACCAAATGGTGTCATGATGAACTCGCCACACATCATGGCCCCCAACACGCAACCACGCGGTGCCGAATTCGTGCCTCAGAAACAGCCGACCATGGCCCCTCACTACGGAGCGCAGCATCACCTTGGAGCTGGACCAGGAAAGGACGGTGTCACAGTCGGAGTTTCCTACATGCAAACCACTAGACCGAGTATGATGATCGAGCAGTACTACCCCTCCAACGTCAACGGCAAAAGGCTCCTCGAGGCGCCCTCGATCAAGGACAGTCGGCCTCAGAAACGCGTCAAGGTGGAGGAGCAACCACTCCCGCCCCCGGAATCCTTTCCACCCATCGTCGACGACGGGGTCAAACCCAGCCACAGTTATGCAATGTTGATCGGAATGGCCATTTTGCGCTCTCAGCATCGGCGATTGACCCTGGCACAGATATACAAGTGGATCACCAACAACTACCGCCATTACCGCGAGGCCGCCGACAATGGCTGGCAGAACAGCATCCGCCACAACCTGAGCTTGAACAAGAACTTCATCAAGCACGAACGGCCCAAGGATGACCCAGGAAAGGGCAGCTACTGGGCCATCATGCCGGGCATGGAGCACGTCTACATGAGGGAGAAGCCGGGTCGCAAGTCCATGTCGACGCCTGAAGGCACCCTTATCATTGGCCCCGTTCTGGAACCCTCGACTGCACCCCCACCCCTCAAGTCGGAACCCACGCTACCTCCCCAGAAGTGCCCAGAGCCCACAGTGGCTGTGGAAGAGACTGCCACACCTGCAGCAGAGCAATGCCACCCTGCCGCCCGAGAGCCTGAGCTTTCGTCGGATGCTACCATCCCGCTCCAAGAAGAGCCACAGGAGAAGACAACCGAAGCTGAAGCCACGTTGGAGCTGGACTCGTTCTCCCCCAACGCAGCGGACATGAACTCATCGCCACCTCTTCCTAAGCATGTCGAAATCCACGGCGACACCCCGCCCTCGATGATGCGCCGCAACTCATCGACCATCAAGTCCCACCGTAGGGGTAGGGCCTCGATGGACGACAGCGGTTACATCTCGTCTCTGGACTCTTCAATCCTTCGGCCTCAACAACAGTCTCTTCTCGCTTCAGAGACTGATCGCATTGACCGTTCGCGCAACAAACGCAAGGGAGGCCGAGCAGAGGACGAAATCCGGCGTCTGCGTGGCTCGTCATTCGATCCCAGCCCTACCAAATGCCGGTCGCGCAACCCGGGATTCGGGCCTCAGTCGTCCTCGCCAGTCCGTCGCCTCGCCGGTGAAGGACAGATGCTCCCACCCTTGACGCCGGCCTACAAGCTGGCACCGCCACCTCAGATCGCACCCCCCTCGGTCTCCCCCAACACCACTCTCCAGCAACATCGCCGAGAAGTGGCACGGTTGATAGAATCCCCCCTGAAGCGTGTCATGGGTCTGGCCGGCGACTGCGGCTGGGCGACACCATCCAACGATCACATCGATGAGTCGGTGTACAATGACACCTTCGGCTTCAACCACGGATATGGTGGCGACTTCTACATACTACAAGACACGACACCAGGTGGACTCTATTCCATCGCCGAAGATGGTTCTCCCATCAAACGGAAGCGGTCCATCTTGGACTCTTCGCCTGCTAAGAGGCCGGCGAAGAGGGCTGGACTGCCTCGACCCAAGTCTTCTGCGGTGCTGGGTGACGTCACTGACTCGAACCAGCAACTTTCGCTCGCACCTGCTCCCCTGCTCAAGAAGCTGTCGCCTGCCAAGCACTTTGCGCTCAAGTCACCTGCCAAAAGGCTACATGACCTTCCGTCTTCTCCTAGCAAGATTTTGGCAGGGTCCCCCTTCAAGATGGCACCGAGCGCATTCGACAACATCAACGACGAGAATGCCGTCCCCGCCGTGGACTTTGAAGACTTTTGCTCCGCCGAGGTGCTCGATGATGTGGGCGAGTCGCAAGACCTCGACATCATGAAGGGCTTTGAGAGGATTGGCCAAAACATTGTGCAGGATCCGGGCACCATGCCCTTCGCCGTGGCGAACTTTAAACCCGGTCTTGGTCGTAGCAATACCAGCACTTTCTAGGAGACTCTGGCTGCGATGGAGAAACCGGAGGAAAACATGCAACTTGTCGTGGTCGCTCAAGCAGCGACAAAAAGAACCGACTCCCAAGAATGCATGGCTGGACAACATGAAGGCCTCTGTTTCTTGAAGCACGGAGACGCTGAACCCACAGGCCATGGCATAGCAGCTCGCGTCGCCAATTTTGGGCTCTCTCTTTCTGTTCTGTTTTCACGTCGGGGTTGAATGATTCGGCACTTCGTTTCCTTGTTTACGAGCATACATGATGGTGTTAAAGTCGGGCTTTATACCTATTGAGTGATTTTTTTTTTGTTCATTCCTTGTTTCTGAGTCCAAGGACCGGTTTGGGCACAGGCGTTGGGTTGGCTTTCCGCGACCTCATGTTTATTCTGACTCTCTGGCTTTCGTTTTCCTATTATTTGTCTTGTCCGTGTCTCTTTTCTCTGTCTGGATGAATAACGACGTGTCATGTACTTAAGGTTTGGTTCTGGAGTGACTATGGATACGAAGGAGTGCATTGCGGGAATGCTTGGATCACACTTTTCGGTATTTTTGTCTGGATTTCAGGGCAAGGCGCAAGCCGGACGGGCAGTCAATAGGCCATTACCCGAGCGCGCCATTTTGTTTTGGGACCCAGCGTTAATTTGGCCTGATAGCGATTTAATCGAGGCCATCAACTTTCACTATGCCTGGCAAATGCAAAAGTGTCGACATCTTTTGCCTATTCAATAGTCTAGAATCCACCTGGTATCAAATGTTGAGCCTTGGTGTCCATCCTCTAAAGAAAGTCCGGTCCATTCTCCATTTCAGTATAGCCCCTGGATCCGTCCGGCCCAACCCGATTCCTGCTGCTGGTTGACAGAGATCTGATAGGGGAACGGATTTGCATTGGTGGTTGTTATGGGCGGGATGTGGTCCTTGTGCGTGTTGACGAATGTGATGATCTTCATTGTACTGGCCAGCAGGGTAGCCTCGGTGGCCTTGCGGACCTTTGCGCGTTCTGTTCAGGTAAGTTTAGCATGTCAATCGTATTGTCCGTATATCATCCTACGGAACCTCGTTTCAGAACAACAGAGAGCAGCAACGAGAGGGGGGAAAAGGAAAGAAATAAAAAAAAAAAAACGTACCGCTCTCGGTCCTCGGCTCGGCCACGGTTACCTTGACAGTCCAGCACTCCCAGCAGACCTCCTCCTCGCCCCTCATGGCGAGCCAGGTCTTGCGACGCTTCTTTTCGAAGAACTGAACCGTGATCTGACCGCGACCTCCTCCTCCCCCTCCTCCTCCTCCTCCGCCGCCGCCGCCGCCGCCTCCGCCTCCACCTCCACCGCCGCGTTGTGCCGAGGACGACGGCGGCTGCTGCTGCTGCTTGTCGAGCTGGCGCGCCAGGCCGGCCACCCCCTGGTCGATCATGGCCTCGAGCTCGACGTCGTCGACCAGGGGGAGGGTCAGGTCGAGGACGTCGCGGGTCTGCGGCGTCAGGGTCGGGAAGAAGCGGTGGAAGAAGATTGTATGTAGGATTCCTTTTTGGTAGGAGCGCGTTTTTTTTGGAAGATTGGATTTTATCATTTATTTATTTTTAGTTTTTGGACTGTTTTCCTGGCCCCTAATCTACAGCTTTTACAGGATGGGACTGTGCGGTACTGGAGCAGGAGGAGGGAAAAAACAAACCGCGGACAACATCTTGGACTGTAGTTGGATCGGCAAAGGCCTCGAGGATGAATTCGGGCGGGCTGCTTTGCGCCATCGCTTTTTTTTTTTTTCTTTGTCCGGAGTACCTGCAGCTGGGGACCTTTTATTCTCTGCGGCGTTTGCGGTTTTTCTATCGAAAAAGGTTTCGGTCGGGGTATAGGTAGGGAACGGCCGACGGTCAACGGTGTGGACAGCCGCCCGGAGACCCCCGTCTTTTTATCTTTTGAAGCAAAAAGACGGGCACGCGCGATGCAAGGCAGGCGGGCGGGTTTGGAACAAAGAGGGCGGGCCGGTTTGCTCTAAGAAGGGGTTTTGCTAGCTCGGTTGTCGAGGGGCGAAAGAGGCGGCGTGTGACTGCGCTCCGTTGGTGTTTGTGTCCGTCTCGGAGTCTATAGACGTAGATTGTCGTGGTGACTGTGACAAAGCAGGCATGGGAGATGGTGGACAAGGGCGTGAATAGGATCACCATCACTTGAGCCACGGGGGGGGCGGGGTACCTATCAAGGGCTCGCCCTAGCCAGCTGTGACGTGCATCCGATCCGTTATCGCTGGAGGCGCGGTGCTGTGGGACCCACTCGCTCACTGTACTTCGTATGTACCCTTAAAGCGGACAGACAGCCACTTTAAACCCCGGATTGGGCCGAGGCTTGTTCGTGTCGTCGTCACGGAATTTGGCAACCAGCTGCAAAACGCGGCAGGCTTGAAATAAAGCAACGTCGTGCATCAACAAACAGCCGGCACCCTCATTTTTGTTTTTATATTTATTCTCCCAAATCCCAGTTTTTATTTTATTCTATTCCAAAGCAAAAGATCCCCCAAGACAAAAGCCGCGGGCAACAAGCACAAAACCACGTCGCATGCTATCCCGCCCCAAACCCATGCAATGTACTCGGCAACGCGGCGATGGCTCCGCCGCAATAGAACTCCCATTGCTGTCGGTGCCGGCGTCATAGGTGCCGGCTACCTTGTTTCCCGATATGTTATGGGCAAGATAAACGACGCTCGCGAGCGGATGAGCAGCGATCGCATCGCCAAAGAAAAGTACTGAATACCTCCGTCTCGCACCTCCAGCCCTACCAGCCCAAACTAACGCTGTGCCCTCCCCACCCTCGCGTACCTAGTCTCCGCCGGCGCTTCGAGCAAAACCAAGAGGACTGCACCTTCACCGTACTGGCCCTGCTGCCCTCCGCCACCCAGAGCATCCTCGAGGCCATGGATACAGAAAAGATCACTTATGAGATCCAACAGTTGAAGGCCAGGCCGGCCACGTCCACCGGTCCGCCGAGCATAGCCGACACCTCCCTTACCGAAGAGGACGGCCGCAGCGTCTCGGCCTCGGCCTCTGCCACTGCTGCCGGTGCGCCGCCTGCCGACCCCGAGGCGCAACCCCAACCTGCTGACGCTGCTGCCGCTGCTGCCGCTGCTGCCGCTGCCGCCGCCGCCTCGTCTAGAAAGACCAAGCGCCAACTGTGGGACGACTTGACCATCAGCTCCATCGCCAGGGCCTTCACCCTCCTCTACACCCTCGCGCTGTTGACCATGCTCACGCGTATCCAGCTGAACCTCCTAGGTCGCCGGAGCTACCTCTCGAGTGTCATCACCTTGGCCACGGGCTCTGCCCAGGCCTCCATCGGCCTGGAGAACAACGACGACGACGGTGGCCCCGAGGTCGCCTACGGCAGCGACTTTGACGTGAACCGGAGGTACCTGACCTTTAGCTGGTGGCTGCTTAACAAGGGCTGGGCCGACCTCAGGGACCGCGTCGAGGCCGCCGTCCGCGGCGCCTTTGGCCACCTCAGCCCGCGCGACGAGCTGTCGCTGGACATGTTCGGCCGGCTTGCTAGGCAAGTCCGCGATGAGGTCGAGACCGACGTCAAGTGGCTGGCGTTCCTGCTCCCGCCACGCGAAAGGGAGGAGTCGGTGCTCGCCGAGTCGGGCATCCTGGGCGAGCACGCGATGGCGTCCGCCGACGCCGAGGGGAGCATGGTCGTCGTCCCGTCGCACCAGCAGCAGCAGCAGCAGCAGTCGTCGTCGTCGTCGCTCATCGTCCCGCCGCCGCTGCGTCGCCTGCTGGACGAGACGTCGGACATTGTCGACTCGCCCGCCTTCTCACACGTCCTCACCAAGATCCTCGACGCCGGGTTCGCAGCCCTGATCGAGGGCGAGCTCGCCCAGTCCGTCTTCGGCTCGGGCACCGTGCCTCGCCCGACGGTCCAGCTGCCCAAGGTGCTCTCCTGCCTAACGCGCCAGGCCCATGCCGTCGGCAACGGCATGCCCAACAAGTACCTGCAGGCCATGGAGGCGGTGCGTGAGCTTGAGGGGTTTGCCGCCGTCGTCTACTCGAGCAACTGGCAGAACGAGATGCGCGACGACGAGGCCGACGTCATGGCCGGAAGCACAGCCGTCATCATACCGCCCACCGCCTCTTTCGAGGATGCCTGGAACAGGGCTGTTGAGGCCCGGCAGGCGTCAGAGGCTCTGTCTCCCCCTCCTCCCCCACAGTGATGGCTGTCTCTGGATACCGGTTCCGGCAGGCTTGTATTTTTAGTAGCTGATTGGCTTGTCTGGGGCATGTATTACGAAAGATCCTAATATAGTTCAGGATAGAGGTGATGAATCAAATGATACGGGTGATGTTGGCGGTTTGTAGCATGCTTCCTGGGCTTCTTCTTGTAGACTGTACTTGTGTTGTCTCGTGGATGTTTCGGGAGGCATAGGTCACTTGTACAAAAAGAAATAAAAAATATGTCACTTGTAGAAAACAAAAAGAAACAAATAACAAAATGTCATACTGCCGCACGTTCTATTGGAAAACCCTCCCAGCCCCTACGGACTCCTTCCTGCCCTATGCCTTTCACCTGATCCGCCTCGCAGACTCGACAAAGGCCCGTATCTTGGCCAGGCTCTGCTTGCCGTCCTCCTCGACTCCGCTGCTAACGTCGATTCCGACCACCCGCCCTGCCAGGTCACCCAGCGCCGAGAGGGCCTGCTCGACGTTGTCGGGCCCCAGACCACCGGCCAGCACAACCTGCAGGTCGGGGTCCCTCTCCAGCTCGGCCCCGACGGCCGCCGCGTCGAGCTGCTTCCCGGACCCGGCGCCCGAGTCCAGCAGCGGCAGGGCGTGGTAGCCGCGGATTCCGACGCCGGCGTCGCCCGGCTTGAACTTGCGGATCACTGGCACGGGGATCAGCCTCGCCCACTCAACGGGCTCGTCGCCGTGGAGCTGGACCGCGTCCAGCCCGTACCGCGCCTGCTTATCCAACACCTCGGCGAGAGGCTGGTTCTGAAAGACGCCCACCAGTAGCGGGCCGTTACGCCTGATCAACTCCCTGCTCTGCGAGAAGAAATCCTTGGGATTTTGCTGTTGCGCATTTGAACTGCTGGAGGTCTGCCGCTGCGGCCGGGTTGTAGCGTGCACCGCCTCGGATATCGCCAGGGCCGCCTCGTCCGACACGCAGCGCTTGGCGCCCGTGACCAGGATCATGCCCACCATGTCGGCACCCGCCTTGACGGCCTCGGAAGCTGCCTCGGCCGTCCTCGTGCCGCAGATCTTGACCAGCAGGGGCGCGGGCAGTGGGTCGGCAGGCGCCGCGGCTTCTCCCGAGCATAGCTGGCGGATGAACGCGGACGCGTCGGGCGCGCGCATGATGGACTCGCCCACGAGCACGGCGCTGACGCCGTCCCTCTTGTAGGCCGTGACGTCGTCGTATGTGTTGATGCCGCTGAGGGCGCACAGAATGGTGGACTCGGGCACCATACTCCGCAGCCGGCTCGTCGTGGCCAGGTCGACCTCGAAGCTCTCGAGGTTGCGGTTGTTGACGCCGATGACTTTGGCGCCGAGCTGCTCCACCGCGACCAGCATCTCCTCGCCGTTCTGTACCTCCACCAGCGGCTCCATGCCCAGCGACAGGGAGTAGTCGTACAGGCGCCTGAGGAGCGGGACGTCGAGCATCTTGACGATGAGCAGCACCGTGTCTGCGCCCGCGAGCCGCGCCTCGAGGATCTGGTACTCGTCAAAGACGAACTCCTTGCGGAGCACGGCGGGCCTGTCGGGCATGCCCGCCAGCACCTGCCTGACGGCCCTCAGGTCCTCGATGCTGCCCTTGAACCAGTCCGGCTCGGTCAGGACCGAGATGGCGCTGGCGCCGGCGAGGGCGTACTTGCGCGCCTGGGCGGGCGCGTCAATGTTAGGCGCAAAGTCGCCTTTGGACGGGGACGCACGCTTGATCTCGGCCATTAGAGCGACGTCGAATGGGGACCGGCGGAGGCGGTCGACGAGCGGAACCAAGGGTGGGGAAGCGTTGAGGCGGTACGCGGCCTCGAGATCCGCCATCCGCTGCGACGGGAGGAGCTTCTGCGCCGACACCAGCTCCTTTCGCCGGGCGTAAATCTGCTGCAGGATGTTGGTCTTGCCGGCTGGTGGGGCGGCGGCATCCTTGTTCTTCGTCTGATGCTGCTGATCCAGCCCGCCATTCTCGGCCCAGGTGCCGCGCTGCAAGCGTACAAAGTTGCGGAACATGGCGCGGCCGTCGGCGGAGAGAATGCTCTCCGGGTGGAACTGGACGCCCTCGATGGCGTACTCCTTGTGCCGCACTCCCATGATGATGCCCTTGCCGCCGTCTTCCTTGGCGATCCAGGACGTGACTTCGAGCGTCTTGGGGAGGCTGACGTGTGTCCCCGCCAGGGAGTGGTACCTCGTGACGGGCAGACCCTGGGCCAGACCTGCGTAGACGCCCTTACCGTCGTGGGCCAAAGGCGAGGTCTTGCCGTGCAGGATCTCGCCCGCGAAGCTCACCTCGCCGCCGTACAGATCTATGATGCACTGCTGGCCCATGCAGACGCCAAAGATGGGGATCTTGCCCGCAAAGTGCCTGATGGCATCGCGGCTGACGCCGGAGTCGGTCCGGGGGTGACCGGGACCGGGGCTGACGACGAGCTGGGTCGGCTTCTTGGCCACGAGCTCGTCAAGGGTCAGCTCGTCGTTGCGGTACACGGTCACCTTGGCGCCCTCGAGCACGAGGTACTGGTAAACGTTCCATGTGAAGGAGTCATAGTTGTCGATGAGGATCAGGTTCGAGGCCGTGGGAACTGGGGGGGAGGGGTCCGGATGATGAGGGGAATTATCAACCACAGCTAGGCTGGCCATTTCGTCCTTTTTGGGTGTGTGTTTGGAAGTCAGTAGGATGGTATTTGGTGGTGAGGCGTTTGGTGTTGTCCTCACTCAGGACTCACTTAAACCGTTGCCAAGCCAGTGTTGATAATTGAGTTTACACAGGTTAAACGAGGGGTATCGAGTTGGAGTTGAGACAACATGCGATGCTAGCTGAAACGAGGACTGCACCGTCTCTTGATGGGGTCCTTAGGTGGCAAAAGAAATCATGAAAACAACCAAACGTCAAGATTAACAGAAATCACTTCTGTCATGTACCAAACTCATCGAAAGCTTCCTCCGGAAGTCACGGCGACATCGGGGTGGGGCTTATTGTCGGGGTATGGCAAAGCCCACGGCGGCGCCGGAGTCCAAGAAGCCCCACACTAGCAACAGAACCAGACCCACTTCAAGGCTACAGCAGAGCAAACGGTTTTTCGGTCAACGCGCGCGCGTTTGCGACGGCCGCCGCGTCTCTTTTTATTGATATCAACCAGAAGATCGACAGCAGGCCCATACCACGCACCCGTCGACTGCTAGCCAAACCTGCGATTGCAGGTATACATACGGTCCTTGCTTATAGGATTGCTCTCGATGCGTTGAGAAGCACTTTTCCCTCCGCAAAGTCGATGCCACTAGGCCTCGCCGCCGACGAGCGTCGCAGTCATGGCAGCTCCATCCGACCGCATCTACTTCCCTCCCCTCGATGAATGCTTGTCCGGGGAAAAGCTCTTGCTGTGAGCTCCTGGCCCTCGGCCCTTGGCTGTCGAGCACAACACCGCAGTTACTGGGAGGACACTTCACTAACAGCGCCTCCAAACACATAGCTCCTGGAAGCTTGTCGCGTCTTCTCTGACAGATCCAGATACCACCCGTCTGACCTCCAGAGCCGTCTCCGACTTCCTCAAAGACCCATATGTCACAAATCTCTTTCAGGAGCCCTCGCGGACTTTTTCGCCGCCATCCGCTCAGACCAAATCCGAATTCGAGACCAGGACGGCACCGATTAATGCGACGACCCCCGCCGATGGCTCCTGCGACGTGCAGACGATCAAAAACGACGCACTTTGGCTGAGCCAAAACGTGGCAATCAATGAGACCGCTGCCCTGCGCATTGTCGTGGCCGAGGCTCAGGCTCAACCAGAAAGCCATCTGAACAGCCCGCTCTCCTCGCAGGATGTAGCCAACATCAAGGAAATCGTGGGCCAAAATGGCGCGCCAGGGGCCAGTATTCTATCCGCCATTGCCACGGCGAGCCCCGATAATTCGGACATCATCTGGTCCGATTTTCAGGGTGAGGACGCACGGCGGAGCCGCATCCTGCACACATATCTTGCAGAGCGCAGGCATTTTGCCGTTGCAGCAGCTGGCATCGCCGCTCGGACGCTGTGCAGCAGTGATGCTTCAAAGAAGCTGAACCGTGATGCTCTTTTGAGTGCTGGACCGACTTGGCTTAGTTACCTGTCTACTTGCATCAAGCGATCACTGGCCGGCCCGGACGCCACTCTTCAGGGCGACAAGTTCAAGACGAGCGATCTGACGATCGACTGGGGCCGCACTTGTCTGGTCGAAGCCGCCCATGTCATGATGCTCCTTTTCCAGATTATCGATGCGACATCAGGTCAAACATTTGCCACACCTGCCTTTGTGGCGGAGTGGTTCAGCTTTATAGCCGAATACGGATTTCTGGACGCATTATCATCAGTGAGTCTGCATTATGTTCTACTGAGGATCCCCAATCTCGAACTATACTGATCACGTATGAAGGCGGATGCTGGTGTTGGAGAGCTTGCTCTCCCGCTGAAATGTCTTGTCTGCGCCATCACAATAGCTTTGCTCGACATTCCTCGCTCCATGGCCTTCCTCGACCAAGACATCGAGCTAGGAATGGATGAGCACTCGTATGTTCAAGACGCCGACATACTGCAGCAGGTTCATATCACTATACAGGCCGCCGCCGAAAATGGCTTGTACACTGCTGCTCCTGCTGTCTTCTCGTGGTCGCTTTTACTCCACCGCATGTACGTGGCGTACCAGGAACGAGCCGAGAGGCGAGATTTGGCGCAGAACCAGCGGGCGCAAGCGGGATTTGAGCTCGAGAACCGTCCCGTTGGCGCCTTGGGTCGCCGAAACTCGTCTGGCAGCATCGTGTCGATAGAAGCCCGCAGCTACGACCAGTTCCTGGTGAACAGTTCCATGTCTCAAGACATCCAAGCGGCCGAGGTCCTTGCCCAAGGTGCCACCGCGCAGGGCTTTGTTTACGAAGTCCTTTCAGAATTTTCGCTGTGCTCAGGAACCAGCCCAGAGGCAGCGCTCCCACACGAGGTCGGCGGGAGGATTCGCTGCCACTTCTTGGACGTGCTCAAGTTCAGCTTTCCTCTGGTGGGCTACCAATCTGAGCCCGTGGCAACGCTACTTGCAGTTCTCTCTGCTGGCGATTCCGAACAGCAACACGAAGGACAACCGGACAGCTTACCGCAGCCTGAGCCGCCAGTGGATGCGGTCTTGCAGGATCCGATGTTTCTAGACTCCTATGTGCTCCAAGCCTTCAATCGCTATCCTTACGAATATGCTCCCTTCACCACCCTGTGCAAGCTTTTAGCTGCTCGCGTCGGCGACGAAGAGTCGTCGGGCGCCATCCTCAAATACCTACTAAAGACACCGACCTTGACCTTTGTGCTACCCAATAATTTCCTGGACTACAGACTCATCTGCGAAGAGGAGAACTCTAACGCAATCGAGATTTTGCGGGAAATATCACTAATTCAACCATCCACAACAACCTGGAGACGTCAAGCACCGGACGATGAACCCTTTGGGATCCCAGCGGGGTCACACGGCCGTTTTATCACCGATTCGGGCAGGGTGGTTTTGATGGAGTATGAGCATTCATCCTTGGCGCTGATAGGAAAACGCCTGGAGGTGTTCTCGTCGCCAAACTTATATTACTCGACTCTCGGGGAGCTGCAGCCACAAGAAGCGGCGGATGCCGTTGCATTGCTCAGTGTCCTGATCAAGCGTGAGATGACATCCCACGGGCCAGAGTCGGGTCTGTCAATACTCCAGGAGGCGAGCAGAGCTGCCGGCCGGACAAGGGATGTTGTCAGTATCGTGTGTGACATTTTGGACCACGGCATTCAGGGAGAAAAGGTCAGCAGCGACCCAGAAACCATGGCACTTCTTACCGCATGCGTGCGATTTTTGGGTACAGTCCTGCCTCTGTGTCCGGGCCGTGTCTGGTCCTACATGGCCAGGTGCGAGCTCCTCAACACAGAGTCCCGCGCCGGAAGACTGTCGAGGATTCTGGGAAATCCAGACCTCAATAGCGAGCGGTTTGATTTCTTGCAAAGCACCATCGCTCTCTTGGCACAGCTTGTGGAAAATGCGATGCAGAGCTCTGTCCGCCGCAAGGTCACCATAGCCAAGCCCGGTGCCCTTCAGAAGTACGGCGCTGTCAGTCTTTGGCAGGGTACATCGGACAAGCTTTTGACAGAGGTGGCTGTGGCCATCGCCCAAACGGCGATCGACATTTTCGAAAACTCGTCGACGTGGCGATACGTGTCTGAACTGCACCCCAACATGATACTGCGTGATCTCGTACCACTGTTGAACAACACGGTGGTATACACCCATAGCGTGGGCGAACAAAAAGACAGGCTTACAGAGTGCCTCGCCCCGGCCGCTGCATACATCTTGGAGTGCTTTCTCTCCTCCTCGTCGGCCGCTCTCAAGTTTCAGCCAATACTAGGAACGATCTTATCAGCACGTCTGCTGCCGGAGCCTTCGCAACTCTATCAGAAGGCGGCACAGACATTAGCCAGGACGACAATCGTCGTGACCGAGTTTGTGACTTCCCTCGTCAAGGCAGCAACCTTTCTCGACAGGCCAAGCACCGTCATGGAGAAGCAGTTGTTCAGGTCCACACCTTTGCTTGCGCGACTTTGTGGTGCTGGTGTTGTCTTCAGGAGCCCCGTGATAGGCTTAATGGAGGCATTAGTGTCCAGTGCTGAGGGATCAACTAAGAGCGAACCTCCTTCACTACTTGGGTACCTCGGGCCTCAAATTTCCAGATCGCTACTAAAGCTTCTTGCACAACTGGACAAGCCCTTTGACCGCACTGCTGCGAGTGTTCGTCTGTGGAGCTTTTTGTCGACAATACTCCGCAGCCGGCAGCCGTGGATGGCCAACTGTCTCTTGACGGGAAACGTCCCGCGTGATGCAGTCAGGGGTGAAGGAAAGTCGGGCAAGACATCCAAGCTGTCGCCAACATCGGTGCTTGTCGCTGCGAGGAACAGGTTGCGGAAAATAGCGACCATTCCTAGCGCAGAAGCACTGGCGATACTCGAATTCTTTACTGTGGCTCAAAACCACTGGCCATGGACCATTTTTGCGACACGGGGAGACGGCGAGCATTTACAGCACCTCCGAAAGTATGTTCGCGAGCTCAAGGCTGCTTCCCTTGCGGCCAAGACTGCTGCTGGCGAGGCGGCCAACCAGGCGAGGATCGCGGCCTACATCGCAGAGATGTTCGCGATGCATCTTTATCACCTCCGGCAAATGGGGCAGGACGCGGACTTTGCCACCCAGCTGCTACAGGACTTGGATTACTTCCTGCGTGACGGGGTGCAATTGTCTGGCTACAATGCCTCCTTGCACGCCAACTTTACGAGGAATTTTGCCAGCCGATACTCAGGCATTTCTCTCGGGGCGTTCAAGCGCACGACCTTTGCCCCGCGAGAGCTTGGCAAGCAGTTCTATTACGCCCTCGACTTGGCAGAGAAGATGCTAGACTTTGACCCTGGCTGGGTTGGGCCGCGAGATACTGGATTCAGGAGCGAGATGGAGACGGCCAATCTGAATCTGTCTTTGGTCGATGGCCAGATCGTAAGTTAAACCATACGCCTGATGGGATGGAGTTTCGGCGCCCAAGTGTGATGACTAACCTTTTTCTCCCCTGTACAGGCTCTCTTCCATGCCTGGGAGTTCCTGTTGCTCGAATTGAGCGTCTGTCTGCTCCCCAAGAACCAAGCAATCAGCGTCATGATGGCACAAGTGGCAGAGCAGTGCATAGAAGCGAGCCACGCACCCAAAGGTCCCGAGAAGATTTTTGTCAGTCTAAGCAGGGCGCAAGCAAACCTTGCCCTCACTCTAGTACAACGTTTGGCGGATACCGCGTCATCGCCGAAGAGCTCGGCCAAGATGATTGGAATATTATGGACGGCCCTCAGCAGTGTAGAAGACCGATTTGGACCGGACAGCATCGAGTACTACCGCACTCTCCTCAAGACACTCTACATAGCGCTGCGAGGTTGCCGCCAGATGGATCCATCTATCACCACGATTCAGACCATCCTCAACATCCTCGACAGAACCGTAGCCCAGGGGTTCCGAGCCCTCGTGACGCTCATACACGACCCTGAGACCAAGGTCGCCCCGGCGGACGTTGCCCTGCTGACTGCCATCCTGCAGGCCTGCCTTGCCATACCCAGCATCGACGAGTGTGGGACGCAGATCCTCAACATGATGGCGTCGCAAGACATCCTCCACGTCGCAATGTCGCTCTTCTCCTGGGCGGACAAGCTCGCCGAGGACGGCGACCCCATCTACGGCGAGCTCAGCCTGCTCTTCCTCCTGGAACTGTCAACGGTCCCGGCCATCGCGGAGCAGCTCGCCCTCGACGGACTCCTGGGCCATCTGACCTCGGCCAGGCTCGCCAACTCACTAAGGCGGCCCAACGTGTCGCCGTTCGCCAGCACGGCCGGCGCCCAGCGCTGCTACAGCATCTGGGCCAAGGCAATCCTGCCGCTGATGATCAACATCCTGAGCGCGCTGGGTTCCACGATCGCGCCCGAGGTCGCCTTCGTCCTGTCGTGGTTCTCGCCCCTGCTGGACTCCAGCGTGCAGCGGTGGGAGGCCCCGGGGTTGAGCCGCACGTCGGCCAGGGGAGCGCCGCGGCACGTCACGCTCCTGGCGGCGTCCGAAATCCACTCGCTCGCGCTGCTGACGAGGGTGCTCGAGGCGCTGCGGCAAGGCAACAGCCGCGACATCGCCGAGGTGCAGTGGGACGGGTCGGCGCTGCTGGAGAACGTCGAGATGTGGCTGTCGCGGCCCAAGCTGCTGCGCGAGGCGCTCGTGCCGCTGGGCAACCGCGAGGTTGAGTGGAGGGCGACCAAGGTTGTCGGCGCGGACGCCGACAAGTTGGAGAGCAGGTTGGAGGAGAAGGTCGTTTCGCTGCTCGAGTCGGTCAAGAGCATACTGAGCGAGGAGGCTGAATAAAGGCGAGACCCACGAGTCGGTGTGTATAATGAATATTGATCAGTCACCCTTGGTTGCAGTGGTATAGCGTCAGGTTCGCTCAAGTTTGGATGCTTGCAGGGGTGCGAGAACAATCAGTAGGCCAGGTCGGGAAGCCGCCATAAGACGAGATTCTGTCGCCCCTGTACCTAAAAAAGCCCGGGATGTCTCCAAGCCCTCAATCACGGACGGATGAGAGCCACTTGTCGCCAGTATTCTGTGCAAACACCAATTCAAGCTCTACCGCGGAGACAGTGATGAAGCGGCAAGGGAGGATTCGAGTGTATTACAGTATCGTACAAGGGTATATATTTCTCGTGTTGTTTTCTTGGGGATAGTATTTATTTTCCCCCTATGTGTGACTCCCTTCTTTTAGTCATAATGTCACAATGTCCATCCCTCGCGCCGTCCCAGCTCCGAACAAACGAACACATCTATCGTCGTTGCTGGTTGGCCATCTGGGCGTTGACCTCCTGGAAGCGCTCCCCAAGGCGCTGCTGGGCGGCCAAGTCCTTCAGGACGCAGCGCTGGATGCAGCCGTTCTCACGCGAGTTAAGGGCCTTTGAGGAGAAGTCGTCGACGCAGGACATGAAGCAGTTGTCGACGAACCCGCTGAAGATCTGTTTTTTTGGCCAGGAGAGAAAGGGTTTGTCAGTTGGAGAAATGATAGCAGAAGACGGACAAGCTCCAAATTTAGATGGGGACCACGGCCAAAGCCACATCGTCGGGGCGGCGATACCATCCAGACGGGGCAGATGGCATTGGAACAGAGGACGGAGCGGGGAGGTAACGCACGGTGACAAACTCCTTGAGCTGCCTCTTCTGCATGCGCTGCTCCAGCTCGCGCAGCTCCTTGTCGTTTAGTCTGTAGTGTGTGCACGCGAAGTCGGGATGTCAGTTGTGGCCTCGCAAAACACAAGAGGAAAATCGACGGGATGAGCGCTGGCGCTCTCCAGGAATGTGAAGGGTACCAACTGGTCCATTGCGGGCGATATGATTTGGGTGTTGTTGTATGTTTGTTGTAAGTCGTGCGTTGTCTGTTGAGCGCGAATGGTGCCGTTGCGTTGATGGGGTTGAATCTCTCAGATTGGGGATCGCGTTTTCGGCTGCTCGACTTTTTTTTTGGAAGCCGCGTTACCATAAAAGTCCAAGTACATGACTGGACCACAGCTTCGTCTGACGTAAGGTACTTTTTTTGCTGGGCATGGGTTTACATAATATGGAGCTAGTCAAGACTAGTCTCCAAAGTAACAACCCCTTCTTCACGTGCGCTCACTCTCCCGCGTAGCCGTTTCGCCCATTCCCAAAGTGGCAGTACCGACTTTTGAGGAATCAGCCCGCCCCTTGGCTTTTGATCGATTGCGGAAGAGAAAAGGCAACAAGCACGTTCGGGGTTTGTACGAAACCATTAATGAACTGCTCTTGGTAACAACCAACCGAGGGCCTTGCGCCTCGAGGCGTTTCCAGTCCGAGATATATAGTTTCAGAGTCATCACCAAGTTAGCGACCAGACGAAAACAAGCCCCGCTATCACCATCACTGTCTTGCGGTGGTACAGTAGAACGCACATTTGAGCGGCGACGAGAGCAACGTATAGATTATTTTAGATTGTACTTTGTAGAACCAACTGTTATCAACCCAATTTTTCAACCACCGGGGTCCAAACCTTGCCTTTCCATTCATTTCGTAGACAAATCGATAGGTGCAGCCACTTTCAACAGTGTTCAAAACCGCCGAGAAATACCCACATGCGATATCTCATAGATTTTTGTTTTTTTTTCTTTCTTGTTTTTCGACTCATCGAACTCCGCCCCAGCGGCCCCTGTCCGGGGTTGACGTGTTGAGCGCCAGCCGCCTGCCAATGTTCCCGAAGCACACGCAGCTGCAGAATAGCACGCTGAGCATCCAGATCGCCGCCTCCAGCGTCGCCCGACGAGCGAGGCCTCCAAGGGCCAACTGCCCGGGGCGGCCCCCGTCGGAGCCGCTCCTCGAAAACGGCACCCCGGCCGTGCTGTACACCATGGGGGTCGGCATCATGTCCGGGTTGAGCCCGGCGATGACGGTCGCTCCGATGACCCCGACGGCGCTCGCCAGCATGAACCCGGACTTGGAGCGGTCGATCAGGTACCACAAGAAAGGGTTGATCAGCGCCAGAGTCAACGAAACCTGCATGGTCGAGTCCCAAGGCAACTTGCGCTGTGTGTGTGGATGAATGTCAGTCGGTGTGCGATTAGTGCCAAGGCATTGGTGTAATAACACGGCAAAAACTCACAATAGCAAAGACAATACCCGCAAAGCAGCCCACCCCGCGGATGACTAATGCCCAGTCGGTGTCTGGCTTGGATCCGTCCTTGGAGTTGACCATCTCATCATTGCCGGACGAAAAGTCGGCATTTCCGGAAGACCCGAGAGTCCTGTCGCAGAACTGATCGAACCAGGGGAGTAGAGAGCCCAGAAGCACGCCCGAGGTGCCCCAGAAGATAACATGTAACCTGTCGTAGGAGCCCTTGGCAGGCATAAATGCATTCGCGTGCCGCTGGTGGTGCTGCTGTAGCGAGGCAGACATGTGCTCATCCCGCAGCTTGTACACGACCATACCGTAGCATGCACCCAGAACGAAGAGCAGCAGTGCCTTGGCCGCGAGCGTGAGCATGTCGGCCGACCCCAATGGCGGTTGCAAAACCATCTGCTCTTCTTCCTGCTGGAATGGTGGCTCCCTGGGCTCCTTCCCAAACGCCCCCGTCGGCGACATAGGCCCCGTAAGCATTCCTCCGTTGTGAGTCTTGGATGCAACCCCAAGCCGCTCCCGCAGTTGCAGCAGGGCCTCGGCCCGCTCCGGGTCGTCCTCTTCCTCGACGATGGGCCTGTCCCGCCCGCGGTATCCGGGCGTCTGGGCGCCAGTGCCGCAAGGCGTCCCCGGCTCCGTGTATTGGCCCCTGGCGTGGTCCGTCATGCCCGGGCTGTAGATGCCAAAAAGGGCCGACTGGGTAAGATTCAGGATGGATTGGGTCCGAGATATGGGCGTCGTGTCTGCTGCGTCGTCTTGGGCGTCCGCGGCGGCTGTCTGCCAAGAGGAGGAGGAGCTGCGGTGCGGCTGTTCGAGGAAGGCCGCCCTCGGAGCGGGCGGGGCCTGTACATGGCGGGCAGTGGTCTGTGTCTCGGAGGGCGAGTCGTCACTCGGTACCCTGGGATTCGCGAGGCTGGCGTTGAAGGGACGCCGCGGGATGGGACGGATGATGACGGGCGGCGTGGTATCTGCGGGCATCGGAGCAGGAGACGCGGTTTTTTACTCGACTTGTATTGCTGGGAACTGCAGTGTTTCGGCAAACGGGTGGTAGGTCGTAGGAGGAACGCTGTGCTGTGCTGTACAGTGCAGTGCAGGTAAGGGAAGGCCCCGGGTGGTCTGGGGTCAACGAGGACGGAACTAGGCGGTCGAGAGCAAGAGGATGGATTTTGATTTTGTAGCCAAGAGATGGAGCTGCTATTGTGTTATGCTGTGAGGGTCGCAGAAGCAGACTTGGGAAATCAAGGGTAAATAAATGTTCAGACAGTTCAAGTCGACAGAGAGGGTGTGAGAGGAAGCAAGGGAAACGATTCGTGGTTGTGGGCGTCGGAAACTCGCGGTGGGCTGATTCAATGATGCGTCGCTTGCAGAAAAAGAATGAGAGCGGCCGTAACCCACCGGGTGTTTCGCGTTTGTACGGATGTTAGGGTTCTTTTTTTTGGTGTATTTTTTAGACGGGAGCGAGGTCTAGTCTAGAGATGAATACGATGTACCTTACAGATGGAAAAGAGAAAAAGGGTGGGATTTTAGGAGCAGAACAAGACAGGACAGCAGTACAATGGATGAATAGCTGAAGAGGCGCAAATGGCACTGACGGTGGCTTTTAAAATCTCGATGCAAAAGGAAGAGAAAAAACAAAACACACAACCTCATGTTCCTTTCCCCCCCCCTCAACTGCCCTCCGCTGTGAAATGAAATACATTTCCTCCAGTCGTCCCTCTCTTATTATTGTGTTTTATCACCCTGACACGCGTCGTCGCACAGCATTCGGTCATCCACTCACGGAAAAGCTAAACTGCATCATCGAAATTACGACGTACAAATGATGGGAGCCGTTTATTATACGTCGTACTATGTACCTACCTATGTAGACCAAGAGAGGTTGTCCAAGTTTGCAACTGGAGGGTGCGTGGTTGGTTGCATTCGCGATGCCCGGAGCTTTCCCTTGGTTTTCGATGGGTTCAACATTCATCTTTGGCCACCCATCCGGAACTACATACTGTAGTATAAACTCTGCATTATTAAAGTAACCAATTAATAATAATTGATTGCAAAAACTTTCTGTAGCACGCTGGGACTAGGGCTGGCTGCAAGCACACATACGAGCTATCTCACGAATCCACCCATCGTCGTACTCTATAGAGTGCTTTGCCGCCCGCCGTCCACCAAAAAGGACAAGAATTCATGGTGATCCGATTCCATTCCAATGCCAGTCAGACCCCGATCGATCACTGCCCTTTTCTGTTCATCAAAACATCGTGCTTATTTATCAATATCATGCAGACACACAAGGTGACAGCTCGGCACAGCATTGTTATTTTTTGTGGTTCGCACTCCGCTCCCCAGATGGACGCCAAACCGACAAACCCCTGCCGTCTCGCATGTGAATTATGTGCTGCGAGTCTGGGCATCTGTTGTTTTTGCGGGCAAGCGGGGTAGTTGAAATGTCCCCCAAGAAAAAGGGGTCTTCATTGTGATTTCTTTAGTCTGGTTTGCTGCTAAGACTGAAGACATTGTTTCAACCCACGCCTGGACCTTTAGTCTAGACTAGACTAGACTAGACTAGTCTTGAGTAGTCCATCTAGTGTACCCAAGGCAGAGTGTTGACTAGACTAGTCCCACTAGCGTACTAGCTACTGTATGCCGTAGCTGAGCCCTCAGGCCCATGATGGCGTACGTAGTAATTAGGTACCTACTGAGTAGAGGTGGCCGAGGTAGGCGTGCCAAGCATTCTTCACATCGCCATTATGGGAAATAAAATCGACGCACGTACAAGCTACGACGTAGAACTGGCAGTAGAATCTACTCTACGTCGTGTTGTTACGTCGTAGTGGCAAGGTACTCAAGTGCCTACGTGCCTGGTATTCTTCACACCTCGTCATCTTCAGATTCTACCTCTCCCACGCTCTCCACCTCGATATCATCATCCATGCCCTCCGGTCTGGGTATCATGTCAAATGCCGTCAAGCACGTCACCCGGTTCTGCGTATCATAAGTTCCCAGCTTGCTCCCAATGGACCCCTTGCCGCTGACGAGGGCCTTGCGCCCAACTTTCCACACGTGAATCTTGCCGTCACTGCTGCCCGAAACCACGATTCGATGCTCCTGTTGCTGTGCATCTTCGAGCCCCGGCAGCATCACAAAGTCCTTGATGCGACTGCTGACGCCGGCTGCTTTTCCCCCCACGCTGCCAAGCAGTTTCGCCGTCGGCAGATGATCCGCCGCATTGTCGCCACCGTCCTTGTCGTCGTTGCCCTTATTATGTTGTAGGTCCTCGGTCTTGGTCGAGAAGAAACATATCCGGCCGTCCTCGGTAGAGACGGCGAGGAACCACGTATCCTGGCCCTTGTCGTCGCCGTCTGTCTCGCCCTCTGCATGGGCATTCCACCGCACGTATCGCACCCGGTGCACCTTGTTCTTGAGGTCGCCCATGACGCGACACCTGGGCGTCCCGTCCATGCCATAGACCAGCGCCTCGCGGTCAAAGCCGACGGCGAACTCGTCCTCGCCGTCGCACGCGCCCCAGACGACGCTACGGCCCTCGCCCATGTTGTACCTCGCCTCTCCGATCTCGCGCAGCACCTCCCTGCCAAAGTTGAGCACGCCCGCCTTCTTGCCCGTGACCAGGTTCCACAGCCGCATCGACCGCTCCCCCTTGCTGACGCTGATCATGACCTTGAGGCTCGGGTGCACCGCAAAGTCGTTGACCCCGGCTGGCGTGCCACCTAGGGGCGCCGTGTCCCCGCTCGGCCGCCCAAAGGCCTTTGGCTTGGGGACCTTGATGGCCGAAAGTAGCGACCAATCCCGCGTCCGTGTGATGGCTATCGTCGAGTCCTCCGATGAGGACAGTAGCTTGGACCTCGTGGGGAACGCGAGGCCCGTGACGGTGGACGAGTGGTGAAGCAGCGTGCCCAGCTCTCTGTTTTGCGGGTTCTCGGCCACGGGCCGGGGCGCGAGCGACGAGATGAGGTCCTGGTCGGCGCTCTTCTTGGGCGGGTGCGCCGAGATGTTGTAGACGTTTATCCGCTCGTCGGTGCCGCCCGTGGCCAGCATGACCTTCTGGCCCTGGCCTGGAACCGGCACCGACGGCGGCGACAGGGCGAGGCACTTGACGGCCGAGTTGTGGGCGTCGAAGAGGAAAGTGTCGGCGAACTCGACTTTTTCTCCGTCCTTGCCGGTCCTTATCGTCGCCGTGAAGCCATGTAGCGTGCGATCGTACGAGCCCGTCACTATCTGCACCACGGAGGCCGGTCCTTCAGCTACAGTCTTGGCCTTGGCCGCCTTTTGGCGCTTGGTGGTTTGCTGCAGCTCAGACTCGGCCTTGGGGGCCGCTGCCGCCGCCTCTCGCTTGCGCTTTGCCATGGCGATGGTGATGAGTGAGGGAAGAATCAACTGGGCGCTTTTTTGTTCTGGTTAAAGTAAGAGTTCAAAAACCGGGTTGAAGAAAACAATGAAAATCGTGCACTCCGACTTTTACTGCAGCCTCCAGAGGTCCAATTGTCTGCAGTGGCATTGGATGCGAACGAAGCATTCTGAAAACTTTTGGCTTATCGCAACTCGGATAACAAACAACCCCCATCTCAGAAGCTCCGCCGCTACTGCTGGGCTGAAGGTGGGGCGGCCACGATTCACCTACAACGACGTCTGGTATGGCAGTTTGTTTCGTTTGTCTATTGGGTACATTTTGATGCGTTTCCAACCATCTCATTATCCTCATTGCAGATGCAGGTTGGCCAGCTGCAATAAAAGCACATCACGGCAGCGAATCTCCTGAAGCTGGCGAAATCTTTGCTCGCGCCCCCTTGCCTTAGTTGGGGTTACAAGTGGGCAAATTGTGCCCAGTTGGTGGTAATACATCTCCCCGTCGAGCTGGCCTCAACCGGTATGAACTATCCAAATCAAAAATAATGCAATGCATAAAGCGCAAAAAAGGACATGCTTCTCCACCAACACAAATGTCAAGCGGTACAAATAAGAACGGTCGCCTGTCCAACCACTCCAAAAGTCCAAGTCCGCTCCGACTCCATCGATTCCAACGACGATTTGCCAGTGCTCTAACCCGTCAATGGGTCTCTCTTAGAAGAGCAGACACGCTGGAAGGCTCCTAGGAATCCGATCTGGCACCGTCAATAATGCATCATGCGAGTCTGACCATTGACCATCAGTTAGGAATAGAGAAAAAAAAAACAGGCCAAGTTGGACAGGTATCACCCATGAAGGAACTCCACGCGAGTAGCCCTGATGAACAATGAGAGCAGAACGGCATCGGCACTCACCATCTACTCAACTCCCACTCTTGAATCCAGTGACAGCAGACTTTTAATCGCTCTCGCACGCTCCATGTCCTAAGGAGTCGATATTTTTCCAAGTCGTTGACGGGAAGCACACTAGCAAACCACCACGGGAATTTGGCCGCGTCGTCTTCGGGACACTCGCCATATATGGCCAATATTCGATGCGTCAGCCAGCCCGCGCTTGCTTCCCGCATGCGCCTGACAAAGTCAACTCCGAACCTCAACAGTTCCCCGGTTGGCATCACGTCAAAGTCCAAGCGGGCTTCGGTGCCTGGTCTGCTGTTGGCAGAGGCGTGCGAAGACGGAGATTTGTCCCCTTCTGTCGCTTCTTGCTGCGATGGCGTGTCCTGTTCCGTGGCCACCGCCTCGCGTATCTCGGCCGCCTCCAATGCCTCCTCCTCGGCGATGCTGACGTCGTTCACCCTCTCGATCTTTGCTACGACGTATCCGTCTTTCATACCGTGTTGCAGTATGCGAAAGCGCGAAACACCCACTGTTTCTATCAGACTGCGGCCGTCTGGGAAGAACTCGACGTTAATGATGCGGAGCAGGGTCCCAATATCCACAAATTCCGGCTCGCCGCTGCGCCTCGCTCGTCTGTGCAGGACCATGCCAAATGTTCGATCCTGCTCGAGCGCTCGTCGAATCATCAACCTATATCGAGGTTCAAAGACGTGCAGGAAAGTCGGCATTGTCGGAAATGACAAGGTGCACACAAACACCGGTATGTCAAATTCGGCCGTGCCATGTCTGCTTTCGGCCAGGACCGCCAGTCGCCGCGCCTCGACGTCAGGAGCCCATAAGATCGTTTCGATTTCATCCAGCAGCTTGTTCCGCGGCCATGTGCCTCGATGGATTGGACGTCGGCATACGGCGCAGAGTTCTGAGTGGTCCAATATTCGATGCAGGCAATGTCGGCAGAATGTGTGGCCGCACTGTGTCGTCACCGCATCGTAGAAAAGAGCATAACACACCTGGCAGTCAACCTCTGACCGCGTCGCTTCCGAGATTTGCTCCAGTACATCCACCTTGTCGCCCTCATCGGGGGTGCGTACTTGGTATGCGGGGTCGTCTTCTACCTTGACATCCGCCCCAGGGCTTGCGGTGGCATCCCCATCGCCCTCTGCCCGCAGTTCACCAACGCATTTGACATCAATGCAATCCTGACTCGACGGTGGTGTTGCTTCTTGACTTGGCGGTGGCCGGGATATTGACTGTTGTTGCGCAGGTTGGCCCACAGGCTGGAGAGCCTTAGCCGACGCCCCTTCGTCATCCTTGGACGCAAAACGAGCCAAGTCCCCGGTTTCGATGGCGCCTCGCAAGCTAGTCACGGCGTTATTGAGCACGACGTCTAGAGCGCAGTCGTCGGTGGCGTGCTCCTGGTTGCAGCCGTCAAAGGGGCACTCGAAGCCCTGGGATCGGTTGGGCCCAGCCGGGTATGTGATGTAGGCGCGCGTGCGCGCCTGCGGGAGGCAGCGGCGGCAGAGAGTCCTTCCGCAGGGCAGGGTGACGGGCTGCTCAAGGGCGGAGGAGCAGAGCGGGCATTGCGTAAGCAGGACGAGGCGCCGGAGGAGGGCCGCGGTGTCGCTGCGGTCGAGAGTCTCGGGCGCACTCGACGGCGACAAGGTCAATGTCTCGCTCATCTGACCTGGGAAAAGGAACCCCCGCCGAACAGAAAAATCGCACGGGTTCGGTTCGCGATCAGGTTCGCAGGGGAGAGCTGGGGGGGATCGCACCGCATGCGTAGCTGGTCGTTGGGGTATATCATTGATCAGGGTACTGTCGAGGCCCGCTCTAAAGTTAGTCGTGTGAGCAAGACGTAAGGGCAGGGAAACGATAAAGATAGAAAAAAAAAATAACAAGATATAAAAATAGCCAAGGAGAGCGACTAGATAGAAGATAGAACAGGATATGGGGGTGTACAGGTCTGCAATAATAATCCCAATAATTAATAGTTTGGTGCACCCGCGAAAGCAGTTTGTTTGGGACCTGCTTGGCTGACTGGATGCCTGCTGCGAAGCAACTCGAGGGTCACTCCATAGGCGGACGTGGAGATGGTCAAGTTACGTAGTCGAGAGCAAGAGTCAGGTCCATCGAGGTCCAGGGTTCAGGGGTGGTGGAGAGCTCATGTACCGTACACGAGGGGATCCGTACAGCGCGTACCGAGTATAATGGAGCCCGTTCTATCCTTTCAGTGTCGGGGTGGCCTCTGAACGAACTGAGATGGGGCTAGAAACATGTGCAAGGTGAAACGGGCGAGCGATGATGAATCACGGTGGGAAGTGATAATTAGGAAAAAAAGGGTCTTGGGTACTTTGGAGGCGCAGGTGGAACTTATGTGCATAAACGGTTCATCATCAGCATCGTCACCTTTGTGTGTTTTTTTTATTTTCTCTTCATGGCGGCCACGGGCTTTCTCTAGTGAACCGGCAGCGTGTGTGAGTGTATGTGTGTGTGCGTCGTCCAATATTTTGTACATCCCCCCCCCGCCTCCCCCCGATTCTCATGTAGACAATGATTACAGGTTCTTTTTGGTTACTATGGGCGATGCTCCAGTACTTCCGAAGACAGAGACGTCATCGAAAAAAATTATAACCGAATCATAGGGGAACGAGATGGTTGAGCATGGGGTGTTTTTTATATGGCCTTTCTTTCTCTTTTGGACTTTCGCCGATAATTATAATAACTACTTGTAAAAATGGAATTGCGGTCACTACTATAGTCGCCCATGGTCTTCCCCCGGGAATCAAAACTCTCAGCGGAAAAAGATGGAATCTTGTCTTTTTGTCTGCGCGCTCCCAATCCCCACTAAAAAATAATGTCGATTCGCGACAATAACGATGCAAGCAAGATATGAAAGTACCATCGTAAGTAATTACATACATAGAACCTTAACTTCTCAGCATCAGCACACTTCCAACACCTTCGATGCCTTGGAACGCGATTAGGCTAGACCAAATCCATTCAAGCGTTTGCCGCTGGCGTACGTATTCAAACAGACGGCATCTTGTTCCAGTCGACGACGAGAGCACGACAAAAAAGAAAACGACCAAAAGTACCTTCTACTACGGAGCACAATCCCGCCTCCGAAATAATGAATAACTCAGCCCTGAGACACTGCGCTGGTCTAGCCCCACGGCCGCTCTTCACTATCTCTCTAGGCCCG
>JASAOQ010003514.1:922-16134 GCA_031306065.1 Pseudopyricularia cyperi | reverse complement strand
GAGGAAAGCAGGACACCATGAGGCTGACACCGGCCACCCCTCCGCTCCTACTAGGGATAGACATGTCGAACCACGTCACGATGGGCTTCACCCTCCACCGCTGCGCCCAGCCCACGTCGCGCTGCAGCCTGCTGACCGAGGGCGTCAACTTCACGCGCGGCGTCGACGCCAGGCTCGACGACTTCCACGACGTGCCCTGCAGCGAGGAGCAGGACCTGCTGCGCGTCTCGTGGGGCTACAAGGCCGACACCGACGGCGCGGTCATGACGATCGAGGACAGCGGGCTGCGGCTGCGCGCCTTCCTCGGCTGGGACCACGTCAACGACCATGTCATATTCGTCGAGGAGGCTCGGGGCAGGGTTGAGAGCTACTGATGCTTTGTGCTTTGCCAGGGGGTTTTTTTTTTATGACTTGACTTGGATATGTTCTCCCACGGTTGGTAGGGAAGAGCCTATGTTTCTTTTGTGATGGAATCCCGTATAATCTAGTTCTAGACCCATGAAATTTTGGTGGATTCTACCAGGGCTAATCCGATCTGTCAACTTAATTACAAAAATGCGTAAATAACTATATCCGCTCAGCTAGGCTTGGACCAGCATGGCTAGGCAGTGTGCCGGGAAATAAGGCTGCAAGCGTACAACTAGTGCTGTCAACTCCCGGAAATATAAAGTAGCTTTGAACTAGTCTAGTCTAGACGAACGACTAGAACTAGGGTCCAGTTCGTTATCGGCATTCCCAAAGAAGAATCTTCCCCGATCATGGGAGTTTTCGGCAGTAGATATTGCCCAACAAGGCAAGTGGAGGAAGTGAGGATACCTCTTGCTACATCGAGGCAGTAAACAGCCCGATCTGGGGAACAAGGCGCGTTGCTGACCTACATAGTAATACTATAGATACGCAGCACACCATCTTGTTGAACATCGATCCTCGACGCCTGCTTGAGATTGATGACAGGCAGTCGTATGGTTTGTCGAGCGTTTATTGCAGTTGGTCATGCGGACTACCTTTCCAGCAATTTGGCCGGGGCAACGTTGCGTCTGCTGCTGGGGCCGTCCAAGCTAAACGCCCCCTTCACCACCTCAAAATGCCGCTATTTCCCGGTCATATGAAGACTTAAGGGTGTTACAGACATTCTCCGTGTCGTACAGTACATGCCGTTGCCTGTCGTTAGCCGCTGTCAGATCCTTTGGCTGGTAGGACAGCAGAATGTATATTTATCTATGAGGCACATTGGCGCCTCTCAAAATCGACACGTGAGTCGTCTGTTGCGAATAGCTTGTCATCACTAGGGTTATGATTACCCCTGTCCTATTTTTGGGAAACAGTCGACTTGTCATGCCAGGTGTGTTGTGTTGACCAGGCGGCTGGTTGTGAATGCTGATGCAAACTTTCCACTGTCCGTGAGAGTTGGGTGAAACTTGATTCTGTAAGACGTTAGTTAGATGTGCTTACGAGATCCAGCTGTCCGGCAGTCAAAGACCGGGAGACGGACGAGGGTTTGATGATGCCATATTTGACCTGCAACGAGTTCGGGCATATTAAATCAACTCGGCCCGTTCCTTGACAAGCCAAAAGAAGAAGCAAGAGCAGACATGATCCTGGGATGGCTTTGTTGAAGTTGTTTTCCGGTGGGAGGTGACTTTTGGGCGGAGAACCTCAAGGACCGTAATGTGGGATGGGATGCCTGGCAGGCTTGCCACGCTTTCCTGCCAAGCAATGGCGCGGCCGGCAGGCAGGCAGCGTTTAACCAGGGGACGTGAGTGGGCGGCCGGATTCTCGAGGGCAGAGAAGCACCGGCCCAGATTTCCGATTCGAGTCTGCAATGTGTTTATGTTGGGCCTCGTGGCTTCTCCAGTGTGATATGTACAACAGGGATGTGGTGACGACCTGGTTAGGTTAGACTAGTCTCTCTCGCAGCGAAGGGTACGGGGATCCAAACGGTTCACTTACGTCTCTCTGTGTGAAGAGTCATCGTGATCGCACGGATGGATGCTTTCCTTTTCTTCTCTCTCTTTGCTCGTCTCGACGGCTCGTGCGCCAGAGATATGGATACGATTCACTGATTCAGGCAGGTAGGTGCACGGCTGGGCCGACAAAGACATGATCCATCCAGAATTCGATCGAGGGCCAGAAAGACAAAAATGAGAAGCTGGTTATGGGGATTGTTGGTCTTGATGCGACGCTGTTGCCGAGTGGTTCCTTGCAGAAAGACTTGGGCTTTGCCGAAGCTTCAACGTCTTGACATCCGTGCATCGCCCAATTGGGCAAAGTGTACCTGGCCTGGCCTCACTCACTGCGGTGTGCCCCACCATTAAAGATATTTCCAGGGCTTTTTAGGGCCTAGATAGTCTCAACTCCACTGTCAAGCCGGCTTCAACCCCACATCACATAACCTTTACTATGTGGAGTTGCGCGTGGTGCTGAGATCTCTTCTCTGTGTCGCCCTTCCGCACGCACGCACACATGATCCAGCTACTTGGTTCCCCAAAGCTCCCATCCATCCATCCATTCATCCATCTTTCCTAGATCTGGATCTATATCTCTTACTGCTGTTTCTATACTGAGCTCTTTTTCTTGCAGTCTAGAGGCCTTGTACGATTCTATCCAAGATGCGTCGCACGTAATAGATAATTTTAGCATCTATCCATCCTCTAATCGCCTCCATCAACCTCACTCGCTCGCTCTAGACTAGTCCCTGGGTGGACCGTTTTTTTGGCCGGCCCTATCCTTCGTTTCGCTTCCTCTTGCCTTTGGCTGCGCCCAGAGACATCCATGGTACAAGGGGAATCTACGTCTTGAGGCGCGAAACACCTTCATCAAGCATCTCCAGCGCCGTCTGCTATTTGAAGGAGGGGAGGGCCCGCCCCTACGGTGACGACCGATATAGCTCTGTCCCGGATCACCAAAGGAGCCTTTTGCGACTGCACCAACGCCCTTAGCGCGCCAGGCAAGGCGTCGTGACCAAAGCCCCATATCTATCTTCCTCTTGCTTCAACTCGCTGCTGTCCTCCGCTCTAGCCACAATGAGGATCGGCTGTCTTCAGTTCGCGCCGCAGGTTGGCGATGTTGACAACAACCTCAACCGTGCCGACTCGGTCCTCAACCGCGCGGACCCCCGCGACCTCGAGTACCTCGACCTCCTGGTACTTCCCGAGATGGCTTTCACCGGTGCGATATGCCCGCCCTTGCGCGCGTGACCCGTCGCACTAGCTAACGTCTCCTACTTGCCCCCGTAGGCTACAACTTCAAGTCGCTGCAGGAGATAATCCCTTACCTCGAGCCGCAGGGGTCCGGTATCTCGGCCCTGTGGGCGCGAACCACGGCGCTCAAGTATGATTGCAAGGTCGCCGTGGGCTACCCGGAGAAGGTCAGCAGCTCAACCAACTGGACGCCCAAATCAGAGTACTACAACTCGCTGTTGCTGGTCAACGAGGACGGCGAGACGTTGGCAAATTACAGAAAGCAGCATCTCTACTACACCGACGAGACTTGGTCCGCAGAGGGTGCCGGCGGCTTCTTCCAGGGCAACATAAATGGCCTTGGCCAAACAGCCATGGGAATCTGTAAGTAGCTCAACTCGCCTCTGGACCAGATGGGGGAAAGAACACAAGAGCTCTCACTGACAGCCATTTTCCTTGCAGGCATGGATATCAAGTGAGACTCCCTTCACCGGCAACTTACCTAAGCAAGTAACTCGTCGTCCGCTCAGAGCGCTGCTGATACAATTTTGTGTCCTGAACAGCCCCTACAAATTCGAAGCGCCTTGGCACCAGTTCGAATTCGCATTCCACGTGCTAGAGTCGCACGCAAACGTTGTCATCATTTCCATGGCATGGAGCACTCTTGAGCCTCGCGCAGCCTTTTGCAGCAAGCCCTACGAGCCCGACATGGACACTCTTGAATACTGGGCCACGCGCATGGAGCCCCTGATCCGTGCCGACCGCCAAGACGAAATCATCCTCATCTTCGCCAACCGATGCGGAATTGAGGGCGACGCCCTGTACGCCGGCACCAGCACCGTCATGGGCATCCATCACGGCGAGGTCAACGTCTATGGCGTACTTGGCCGCGGCACCAAGCACCTTCTCGTTGTTGACACGGACAACGGCCCCTTCGCAAAGTTGGTGAACAGACCCGGGAGGGACGCTGCCGCAGGCGAGTGGGACGGGACGACCGCGAACGCCGAGGTCCGGGCCGATGGCTCACACACTCCCGTCAACGAGGACGTGGGTAACTTTTTGGAAGCTAGCAAGGTGTTGGAGCCCATGGACTACCGGCCCTCGGCTCCGCTGCAAGTATCCGCCCCGGTCGAGGGCGTACTGTACGGATGTGTGCCCGAGGCACCCGAGGAAGCTGAAGAGGAGAAGCCCGTCGAGCCAACGGGTAAGCTGAGCGAGGACGATGTATCCGACTGGGCCGTTGACGTTGACGGGATGCGGCAGACAGACAGCCCCGTAGGGGTGCCGCGGCGCGACAGTCCCATCCTAGCCTTGGCACGGCCGCGCCTCACAATCTCGACGGCGACGTCACCATCAACGTCGGTGAAAGATCCGCCAGCCTCTGACTTTGACGCTCAGCAGGTAGCACCGCCTCGCGACATCATCACGCCTCCGCCGACAGGTGACTTCCCGGACCAGGACTACCGGGAGGCGGCGTCGCAGGCTAACCAAGTCATCCCTATCGCGCCGGCGTTGCACACGCCAGAGGAGCCCGACTGGCCGCTACCAGACCTGAGTTTACGGTCGCGGTCTCAGTCACCGATGGAGCACAAGCCGCTACCGTTGCCGCCTCCCCTTGAAGGGGACAAACCGCTGCCCTTGCGCCCGCAGGAGAGGCAGGAGAGACTGTCGCCGGTGAAAGGAGTGTTTATGGTGCCCTTGCCGCCGTCGCCTGCGCTCGAAGAGGTTCCTCTGCCACACTCAAGGAGCTCGCCAGAGATCGACAGGGACGCCCAGGTGGAGCTCCAGTCGCCAGTGACGGCCGTGCTGGCGCCCGAAGCCATGCCAATAACGGGGAGTAACATGCCGCTTGTGTTTTCTGGCAGGATCGGTCCGATGCACCAGAGGCAACAAGACAGCGGGCTGTTGCAGGCTTCGATATCGATCGATGTCGAGGGCTGCAGCAGGGAGACGGTCGTGGTGAACCTGCAAGACCAGGCACCGCCGACGCCGTCGCGCGCCGTGACCATAACTTTCAGCATCGGAACCGCCTTATGATTTGTCGATTGAGACGTTGGTTGGTCGAGCGAAAAAGCTGGTTGGTGATGATGATCATATACGAACGACCCTTTTCATTTGTCGATTTCTCTTGTGACGATAATTTCATTTTGAGCGAGCCTCTTTTTTGTTCACTTCTTTTGCTCCTGTAAATCTGTCTTGTAAGCGAGTCTGGCGAGGCGTGTGTTCGGGTGGCTGTATATTTTGGGCTGCCTGCGCTCCATCTTTTGTAATGATCTTTGCCGGGCGTTTTCCTTTGCCGATTAAAAAGATCCTATATCATGTAATGCCATGTACTCGAAAAGGTGACGTCTTATGGATGGCCGTTTGCCGCCTGGTTCGCTCGTGTACAGCCTGTATGCTGTGAAGCGCGGTCTGATACCGTGGCATGAGCCTGAACGAATAGCGGGGGGGCCACCCCGATAGTAGTCGCATAGATAAAATGTAGTCTCGCCCGTTGATAGCTATACCTCTTCAATGGAATGTCTGGGCAAGTGCAGGCATTTGCGTCGTTGTCTTCGTTGTTTGTATTCGGATCGAGGGAGAGACAACAACTTGCGTCCATGGAACTTGGCTGTCAGCTTGCAGTTAAAATGGCAAATAGAGACGAGAGGAGGGAAGTCGTGTCTCCTAAGGTATACAGCCGCCAATCACCTCTGCGACGCCTGTTCCCGTACGCAAGACGACAAAGCTCCGCGGAAAGAAGGTCCTTGCCGAGGACACACCTATCGATACACGCGCCTGGCAGTCCAGCAGGCAGTCCTGAGAGAGCCCATGTTGTTGCAAGGCTCAAAAGAAAAAGAATCAGAAAAAGAAAAACGCCGTATAGACTGCGTTGTCTATCGTTGTCAGGCCAGCATAGAGTTTTTTTCCCTGCAGGAGTAAGCTAAGGGCGTGACCGTGAGGCTCTGTGAAGGGATGGAAAACCCCCAACGGTCATCGACCTAGCCAGGGCCGCGATCGTAGGCCGAGGAAAAAGACCCAGGAAGGCCGAGTTTGCGAGCCCTGCAGATGGTGATGACCGCGGACCAAGCAGCACGAGCGGGCGAAAGGATCTCTCCAAGAGTCTGCAGAAAAGAGTCTGCAGGAAGAGCAAATCGCCCCGCCGGACTGCGTGTGTAACACGGCGCTGAGATTTTATCACGAGTCGGGCCAAGGAAGCCAACAGTAATCTTCGCAAAGTGCCACAAAGCTGGTAGCTTCCTCTGTGTAGCCTTGCGACAATGTCCTCGGCGCCTTGGTTCATGCTAGCTGCCATCGCAGCCGGCTGATGGCCCATTTACTCGCCCTTATCGAGCGGGTTGATCGGATGACCCTGGCCGGTGGTAGCGACAACCGACAGCAAACTGAGTTTGCGCTTATGCCAGTGGGCTGTGAACATCGGCTCCAAAGACCAGCATGTTACCGATAACGACGAGAGCGACACAAGGGGGAGGAGGGGCTGTAGGACGTCGGCTCTTGTTGCAGTGGACAAGAGAGAGGCCCCGAGCTTTTGGCTGTGATGGTGACACGGAGCCCTTTGCTGTTTTGCGAGCCTAGGACGGAGTAGCTCGACTGCAGTTTTTGGCGCCTCAAAGAACGTGGATAGATGGGGGGCACAGAGCGATGGCTTGAGGCCAGATTCCCACATTTGGTTGGCGAGGAAGCTCTTTGTATCTTTTGGCCGCGAGTTCAATATACAGGAACGATGTCTCGAATTCCAGCTGAACCACGTCAGGCGGGGAAAATGAGAAGCTGTCCCGAGACGTGGCGTTGTCTTGAAGCGGCAGGCGGCTTTGAGGAACTGATCGGGCCTCGGCACGCCTCGCAGAGCACGCTCAGACAGATGCCTGTTCCCGCCCTGAAGGTGCGAAGAAAACCCCAGCTGGCAACGATAATGCTTGAGGATGCTGGCATATGAGGCTTGTTCGGCGAGAAGACTTGAATATATTCCAAATGTGATGGGGCCTTTGCTGGATGTCGTACGAAACTGCATATTGGACCAGGAGTCTTTGCTGGCGAAAGAAATGACTTGGCCATGGGCAGCGCATCTGGTTGCTGTAGATGTTGACGGTAGGCGGTTGCTGTCTTTGAGCAGGAACACCTAGAGAAGTGCTGGTTCCTCTCAACTTTTGGGGCAAAGCAAAGGCGGGATAAAACCAAAGTATCGACAAGTCATGATGGCAAATGAAGACGAAAGTGCAGTCCAGACGCCAGTGAGCTACGAGAAAAGAACAAGGAGAGAAATGGAAGTTCCTGGTCAGAGGGATATATCGTTACCCGGGACCAAACTTGTCCGTTCGTGAGTTCGAGATTTGGGGCTTGTGAGCGGCTCTCAAGGGACTCAACGGTCTGTTCCATGGTTTCAGAGATTTGAAACCACCACAAGGCAGCTCAAGACTGGTTGTTTTGTGGTTTCAGGTAGGCGCTCAGGAGACGGTCTCTGAGGTGTGAGGTGGTGTCGGGGCAGTAATCAGTCTGGTGTCACCAACGTGGAATCAACCACCATCGCCAACGAGTTGCTGCCAGAGCTCTCGAGTGCTGAGAGCAAGTACTATGGTACGGCGGGTTAGGGTTGGTGTTTGGGACGCGATACCACCAAGCCTATGTCATACTTTCATTGGTTGCGCGCATAATTCCCGATGGTTACCCGAACGAATCAAATGCTCCCGTTAACCGCCCAGTTGACCCAATCTTTTAACTCCGACTGTCCGTGTCCGGCGGGGAAAACAGGACGGACGGCGGTACGGCATTCGCTGCAGCTTGGTGGGTGGCAATAACAGCGAGGCCGGGGATGCAGATGGATACAGTGAGTGAGTGAGTAAGCTTGCGTTCTACGAGGTACTCGGTATGCGCGGGCTGACTTGGCCCGCTTGATTTGAACAGACAGCCATCACGACCTGGACTTGCATTAATTCTTGGGGTCTGTAGCTATTGTCCTCATGTCCGCGCCGCAATGCCTGCAGATGGATGGGTCGAGTTGCCACCAGAGTCGGATTGGGAATTTCGGCGGCTACCCATCACAAAAGGGGGTTACTGAATCGGGATGATATTGCCGAGGGGAAAGACGCAACAAACGGGTTACATCCCACAAGGAGAATCACGAGGAAGGACATCATGATGGCTGAAGCCTGAGGGCGAAATGCCGTCTGTGGATGAGTCCCCCGTCGATCCGGGGTGTCGATCCGAGGATTTGCACGCGAGGCTGATGGCGAACGATAAAGTCCCATTTTCCAAAGCGTCAATCGACCGACCTGGTTCAGCGACCAGCCTTCGTTTGGCCTTCTGAGTCTCACGGAACGGCCACGATGGTGATGATTAAAGATGATTGACTGATGGGCGACGTACAGATATTGACATCTACAGGCCCCCACCTTCCCTTTTGATTTAACGGCAAAATTGCGGCGATGCTGCAGACATTCCAAGCACAGCCAATCCCAACGCGGCCCCGGCTGCCGGTCGACGGCGAGCATCTTTGACCTTCATCCACCCTTGGCATCTTCATCAGCAAAGCCCCAGCAGGGCCTTTGCTACGACCCGCGTATCCACGGCGTTATCGAGCTCTACCAATGGTCAATGGTCGTTTGCCATCCGCAGCTTTGCATGAGCTCCCGCCAATGGCCGTCACTGGGGCCGCCGCCTCCCCGCCAAGTCCCGCGATCCTCCACACAGCGGCCTCTTGCCGACCCGCCCCAGCGCATCTTTCGCCCAAGTGATGAGCGGTGCCTTGATGGCTTTTGCCTATTCTGGTCTAATGGCTGTGTGACGGTAACGGTGACGGTGACGGCCTGTCGACTTTCACTCAGTGCTAAGGCTAACCGGCCCTCCCCCTCCCCTCCATCTTGTCATGTCACCGACCCCAGCCACCCAATATCGAGGCCAATCCAGTTCTGGTCTCGACTCCCTCCCTCGTGCCTGTCTGCTGGGACATCACCATCTTCGAAGCCAGAAAGCTAAGAGTTTGGCATCCAGTCCTACTTTGCCAGACCAGGGTTGACCTATCGGACCCTGATGATCCTCCTCGTCCTTTTATCGCCCTTTTCCCATTACATGTCTTGTGACAGCCATGATGAACAAGAAGCTCCAAATCCTGGTCACTGTCACCTTTCAAAGCTGAAAAAAGAGCCTTTCTCGCTTGACACATAACCCCATCCTCCATCCCATCATAGCTTACTCTGTTGCAGGAGTGCCATGTCTTGGTACAGCGGCTAGACTAGATACCTGCACCATAACCACAGCTTCGGTAAACTCTTGTACCAATTCGATCCTATACATTCCCCCCTGGACAGTCTTATCTAAATAGTCTGCGTGGCTATTTCCGTTTACTTTTTTTTCTCGGACCATGTCAGCATACATACACCTCGGGCCCCGTCATTAGTGACATCCCAGTCTGACATCACGGTCAGCCTCTGCTCTACAATAACACCAGAGTCGACTTCTCCTCTTGCTCACTATCGTGCACCCTGTGCACTGCATAGTCAAACTCCCGTTCGCAGCCAAGTGCCTTCTTCCCCGGCTGATGAACCTGAAGCCACTCGGCTGAAAAGCTTTATCATTCATCAACCAAACCGCCTCCCAATTACAGCTACCTGCCTCGCAAAATGAGGCCAGGGCAGGCATGCGTCGTGCTCATCGGCGCGCTTGCGTCGTCCGCGACGGGCCTGCTGTTGGCGCCGGGTTCGCCGTGCGCAAGGAATTGCGGCAATGTGCTCTCATCCACCACCCCCGCCGACATGGAGTGTTTCGATAATCCGGCCGAATACTCGACCACGGCGACGGGCAACGTGCTCCAGAATTGCCTGACATGTCAGATGAGCAGCGACTATACTACCCCTGGACAGTCTGATCTCCAGTGGCTCATTTGTATGATTTTTTTTTTATGTCGAGAAACTCTGCCGCAAGATACTCGGAGACTAATAGCCCTCTGAACATTGTCTAGACAACTTGAGATACTCAGTGTCGTTTTGCCTTTTTGGATTCCCTGCCAATGACAAGAAGATCAACACAGGGCCATGTATCACTAGGTAAGAGAAACCTCGTGGTGTTGGTTTTTTAAAAAAAAAACCGTACTGACCATCCGCGTCACATATAGCACTGCTTGTGGCCCCTTCACAGAAGCCCTCCAGTGGCAAAACCTTACTACTGCCGTCGGTCGCTACGACTTTTGCAACTCGTGGAAGGCCAACGACTTTGGAAAATGCCAGCCGTGCCTCCAGTCCGGTCGCCACTACGTCATGACCAACTTCATGACCATGCTCGACGCGGCCTGCGCCCAGCAGCCCCCTCTCGGCAGTACCATTGCAGTCTCGGGCCAGCCCTTCACGACCAACGCCATCACAATCACCACTCCTTCCCCGACCGGCTACGTCTTCGTGCCCGACAACGGGCCCCTCAACCTCGGCGCCAAGGTCGGCATCGCCTTCGCCGGCCTCTTCCTGATCCTCGTGGCCGCGGGCTGCGGCATCGTCTGCAACGGCAAGCGCAGACGGCGCCGCTACCTGCGCGACATGGAGAAGCGCCACGCCATGGCTCAGGCCCACGGGGGCCACTGGCCCGGCAACCACGGCGCTGGCGGCGACATGTTCGAGACCCCCGTCAGCCAGCGGCCTCTGGTCGGCGGCTGGGAGCAGTCCCCGACCTCGGCGCACACGGACCAGACCGCCCTCTTCTCGACCGGCTTCTCGCCCGCGACCGAAGAGAAGAGGGACGGCGCCGGCCCCTCCAAGTTCCCGGCGCGCTACTTCTCCCCTTATAGCAGCCCCATCAGCGCCGCCGAAGCCTCCTTCACCCCGTCGCAGCAGCAGCAGTGGCCGACCATGACGCCTGAGGTGCTGGCGCAGATGGAGCGTGAGCGGGACGCCCAGCTCCGGCAGCAATACCACATGCAGCAACAGCAGCAACAGCAGCAGCAGCAGCAGCAGCAGCAGCAGCACCTCAGCCCGCAAGACATAGGACTCGCGCTGGGCGGTGATGACCCGAGCCTGCGGTCGAAAAAGTCGGACCAGAGCTTCGCCTCCAAGGACGTGAGCGACGACAGCGCCGCCGCCGCCGTCCCCGCCATGCCGTCCCCGCCGCACCCCCTCGGCAGCAACCCCTGGAGCGCGCCGGACGTCAAGGGCAAGAGCCCCGTCTCGTACGCGGCCGAGGAGTACGAGCTGACCGAGGTCGACAGCAACGGCACCGTGCGCGGCGTGCCCGTGGCCGCTGCGCAGCAGGCCCCCGTGCTGCAGCACCCCGGGTTCGGGAGGTATCCTCCGCCACCGGCGGCGAGGAATCAGTGTGTTTGAGATTTGTTTGGTTTTTTTTTTCGTTTTTAATAATATCAGTTGTAAATCATAACTCTTGCGATGCCTTGAGATAACTGCGATTTATTGTAAATGTTGACCAATGATATGATACTATGAGCACCACCGGACAATGAAAGAGAAAAGCAAAGTAGATAATCAGAAAATCTAGTGAGATATGCACCTTGTTCCTGGCATAGTGGGCTTTTTTGACGAGATCTTGCTCTGAGGCGGAGTATGCCTGCTCGAGGAACCTAAAAAAAAAGGATATCATATTCACGAAACCGACATGCAATCCAAATCATACATTTAATCATACGCGGAAACAAACCATGCTACAATAACAAAAAGCGCACGTCCTGTTCTCATCCCGCGCGGTCAAGTAAAAGCAAATGGGGCCCGGTACGACAAAGCCGCAATCCCCATCTCCACCTCACAAGTCAAAAGTACCAGTCAGCGGCAAGATCCGGCTGCTCGCCCCGACGCTGACGGTGTAGGTGCCGTTCCTGAGCAGCCACTGCTGCGACGCGACGTCCCAGACGCTCAGGTCGCGCCTGCCGAGGCCGAACCGGACCGTGACCTTGTCCCCGGCCTTGACGACCTGCTTGTCGAAGCCCCGAAGCACCCGCAGCGGCGTGCTGCCGTCTCCGTCGCCCGGCACGGCGAGGTAGAGCTGCGCGACCTCGGCGCCGTCCACGAAGCCCGTGTTCTCGACCTGGGCCGTCACGTTGACAAGCGTCTCCCACAGCGAGGCCGGGCCGCCCGACACCACGGGCCCTTTGGGGTGGGGCCCAAAGTCCTTGTCTGTCGATTTCGCAATCGTGAGGTCCGAGTAGCCAAAGGTCGTGTACGACAGCCCGAAGCCGAACTCGAAGCGGGGCTCGATCTTGTTCTTGTCAAAGTGTCGGTAGTCGAGGAACAGCGCCTCGGTGAAGTCGGCCTGCGGGAAGAGCTCGTACTTGCCCTCGGCCAGGTTCGGATTCTCGACCCCGCCGTAGTCCGTTTCGTTGCGCGCCACCGTGTACGGCATCTTTCCAGACGGGCTGACCTTGCCGTACAGGATGGAAGCCAGCGCGACGCCCGACGCCTGCCCGGGGAGGTGCGCAAAGACGACGGCGGTAATGTTGGGGTGGTCGATGAACTGGTCGACCAGCCTGGGTCCGGCGTTGTGGAAAACGACAATGGTGTTGTTGCACGAGTCGGCGACGTGTTTGATGAGCCCGTCGGTAAAGTCGTCGCGGAGCCCGACGCGGTCCCAGCCCTCGGCCGCGGCCGTGTTGCCAAAGACGAGGCAGGCCTCCGAGTTTTGGTTCACGGCCGGCGTGGCCGACGCCAGGTCCCAGAACATGACCGTGTCGTCCTCCCAGCACTGCTGCGAGATGGCGTCGAACGGGGCGCTGACGAGCGAGAGGGACACGGCGCCGGACCCGCCGCCGGAGAATATGGTGCCGTTGATGGCGACCGGGAGCGCCGCCTGCGCGTCCACCTCTCCGGGGATCATCCGCCGCGAGTCTTGCATCCCGGTCTTGAGGTCGTCGTAGCTCATGGACTCGGGGCCCCAGACCCACTGCGGGAAGACTCCGGGTTCGTAGTTTGTCCGGTCTGGCTTCTTGGCCGAGTATCCGTAAATGGACAGAATCTTGGGCTTCTTGAGCGGCAGGGCATTACGGATGTTCTTGACCAGGACATGGCCCTCGACGGCTCCGTCAAAAATGGTGGGCTTGTCCGAGGAGTTTCTGGCATCGATTATCGGGTGTGGTTGGTTGATATCGCCAACCATCCCGGCTCCCGGCTTCCCAAAGTCCTTGTCCTGGCCCAACTGGAACCAGGGCGCGAGCACACTGCATACCAGAACCACGTTAGCAATAGAAAAGTTTTTCCGCAAGGCAGCGCTGAGCTTACCGGATAGCCATATCGTCCAGACGAGACTGGGGTACACTGCCATTGTTGACTGCTTTGAGGAGCTCCGGGCCCCAGAAATTGCCGGGCTCTGGCATGGCAAGGTCAAGGCCGGCGAGGGCTGTTGCCACGCCAGCATGCTGAGCCCACCAGTCGGTGACGACATGGCCCTGGGGAAATGGTGTCAGGATTTGCAGCACCAAAGGCCAATATGTGACTGGGGTAACAAAAGAGTTCAATACCTGAAAGCCAAGCTCGGTCTTCAAGAGACCGTTAAGTGCCTTGCTATTTTGGCAGCCGTACGAGTTGTTCAGTCTTTGGTACGAGCACATGATGCTGCCCGTACCCGCGCGTACTGCGTCCATGAAAGGCCTAGAATGTTGCTTTAGTTGCATGTTTCTTTTGAAAAGTAGCATTCACAAAAATGCGAACAGTATGTATGGGTTTTCTCACCAGAGATACAGCTCGTGCATTGTCCTGTCATCAATGTTGGAAGAGACAGACTGTACGTCGCCGCCCGGCTGACGGTGCGTCTCTTGCTCATTGGCAATATAGTGCTACGGCAGGGCCTCGGGTCAACAGAGCTTCCACAGATGTGAATATCACACAGATTCGGACAGCCTCCTTACCTTGGTGCTCGCAATCACGCCGGCGTCCTGGATGCCTCGGACGGTCGCATCAACCAAGATTCCAGAGAGGTACGGGTCGACAGAAAATCCTACAGTTCACTGTCAGCCTCTCGAAAAGCCCACCGAACCGGTCTCTCTCGTCACGCAGAGAGACTCTCACCTTCCCAGTTACGGCCACCGCGCACAGTCCTTCCGAGGGGTCCTACGACCGGTCCCAGGAGGTAGTTGACGCCCTTCTTTCGGAACTCGTCGCCCATGCCGAAGGCGCGCTTCGAGGTCAGCTGACGGTTCCAGCTACCAAATTTTTCGACCCGTGTCAGCATTTACTCCGTCGTGTTTTTGGCCGAGGTCCTTTTGTAGCCGGTGAACCCAGCACAAGATATGCATACCTGGCACCGACGTGGACACCACTGGGCCACGCCGAGACGAAATCGGCACCGCGAAGGCCCTGGCCCGCATCGGCCAGACACATGCCGGGGAATCCCACGCTCGGGATCTCTGCAATGTTGCCATCGCAGCGGCGGACGGGTTCGGGTTTGCCGGTGGTGAGGACGAGCTGGGTTTTTTTTTGTTAAAAGGAAACAGTGAGCACCTATGCACAGCATACAACACATTTGGATGGCTGGGGCGTAGGGACCTATTGATAGCGTCCTTGGAAACACACCTTTTCGTCGTTTGTCAACCTGGCAACCATTTCTTTGGCTTTGCTATACGCATCCTCCCAGCCATCCACACCGGTACCTTCCGCTGCCCGTGATGATCATGGTCAGTGAAGGGGGCGGTTCCATTGACGGCAAAATCTCTCTTCATTGAACGTGTAGCTTTGATGCGAGATAAAGAGAGAGAGAAACACAAAAATTGTTAGAAGCCAAGTAAAAGTCAAATGGCTTACGCGACGGATATACAGGCGGCGACAGCCCGTAAAAATGCTCATCGTCGGTGATCGCATCCCTCGAGCGCTGCGGCGTCCCGCGCTGCGGCCCCTTGCCCGTGTTCAGCGCCGCCAGCCCGGCCAACCCGCCGCCGACGACCAGGAAGACGGCCGCGACGGCCAGGGCGCGTCCCTTGCCGGTGGCGAGGAAGGGGAAGCGCCGCACGATCCTTGATTGTCAACTGGCCGGGCCGTCGGCCGGGGGCGGGACCTCGGTCACCGACATCCTGCTGCTGCCGCTGCTGCCGGCCTCCTTGCCGTTGCCGAGGTTGTC
>JASAOQ010003488.1:8747-33984 GCA_031306065.1 Pseudopyricularia cyperi | reverse complement strand
GCCCACCCCACGTTGTAGTTTGTGCCATGTAAAGTTATCATGTCCCGGCAAAACAAAAGGCCACCTAACCACAAGCGCTCAGAAAAAGAACGAACAGCTTCAGTCCCGTTTGGCGGGGCATGATATTGCATACCTTGTTTCAACACGCTAGGCTTGCTCAGCCAGCAGTCATATATCGGAAGCTCGAGACATGCAACAATTCAAACAGACATAAACAGCACCTCACCAGGCCTCATCCTAACCCCGAAAAAAAGGGCATCTCTATTGATTCGAGGGCATTCCACCAAAGAATACAGAAGCAAATATGGCAATCCAAAAAAGGGGTCCAAAAAGCAAAAAGACAATGATTGCGGTTTATGTGGATCGAACACATGACCTTCAGATAACGAGATTGAAGTTATGACTTCAGTCTGACGCTCTCCCAACTGAGCTAAACCCGCCTGAGATTGTCATTGATTAGGGTGATGTTAAGGGGCCGTCGCTGGTAGCTATTAACCGACTGAATATACTGATACACTATCAAAGAGTCCAGACCAGGGCTAGTCGGCAGCGCGGACGTTTGTCAAGCATGGAAAAAGGCGGCTGGCCTGATGGTCGCTCATAAGGGTACAGAAATGGGATGGATCTGAATGAGAAGGCGAAATTTGCTAAATCCCTCTTCGGTCTGCTGCCACTCATAGCATCCTCATATGGCCGCGATGCAGAGGCAAACGGCAAGTCCCCGTCTACCTATAAACATCTATTGCTTCCTCAATGTCGCTGCGTGTAGGGTATAACCGCGCGAAAATTCTCCAAATAACCTGCCCCTTCCAACAAGCTACCGTCTTCCAGCGGGTCTCCGATTTAGTGGCGCATATTTCAGTTTCTGGAAGCAACCCGGGGGAGAAAAACATTCTCCTCCTCTCCGACTCCCGTTGAGCATGGGGTCTAGGTTGACGCCATAAGATTTTGTTGATCACAAGTCTCTGTCTTAGAGAACCTCAAACGACCAAAAAAAAAATCAGGAATCGACATCCATGCCCGATGCGGTTCCAATTCCTTTGGCGCGAAGCCAGTCGACGAAGCCGTCGATGACCGACGGCCACGACCCCTCCGGATTCCAGAAGCTCAAGGCCGGATCCGCCGTGCTCCTGGCGGCAAAGTCGAGCGTCTGGTTCCACATGTCTTTCGACACTGTCCGTGTCCAGTTGGTGTTCAGATACTCGGTCCAGAGCTCGAGGAAATCTGTTGTGGTCGTCGAACCCTGACTTCTCGCCACCCAAGCCTTGCTGTGCGGCAGCGCTGCGCTAAAGAAGCATTGCCAGTACACAAGGGCATTGTCTAGCGGCAGAGCGCGCTGTTCCGGCGTCTCCCGCCCGGCGATAAATGCGTGCCTGTAGACACGCTTGAAGAGCTCATGGTCGTGTGGCAAATTCCGGATGAGACCCTGGATATACTCTTTCTGTCCTGCTATGGTTGCCGGAGCCCTACAAAAGCTTCGATTAGCATACAGAAAGTACGAGAGCGGGAGGAAAAGCAGAGGTGGGGGCATGCAGCTTACTTGGTGGCTTGCCACCCTTCGACAAATCCAGCACGAGTGATGACGCCAAAAGCAGGGGCTTTGACGAGCTCCATGAGAACAAAGATGCCAACATTCTCAGGGTCAACACCTAAGCTTGACGCGTACTCGATCGCAGAACCGGCACCCAGCTCGTCGGCTTCATCCTCTTGTGTGTCTATCGGAGAGACATCTCTGTTAGCCCGGCGTCCAGTCTGCGATTTACGACCCTTTGTTGACAGTCTCGGCAAGCGTACCATGCAGCTCGCCGAACAGCTTTTCTAATTTGGGCTTGGATGACGAGCCTGCAGTCGCAAGGTTTGGGTTGCTGTTGAAGTAGCTGTTCATCATTGGGTCTCGTTAGAAAATTCGCTTTTGCAATGTGGCAGGGCTGGAGACACTCACGCATCGGCAGCGACATCCAGCTTCCAGTTTGCGATTTTGAGAAACTACAAAACCAGAGAGTGGTCGAAGTCAGCAGGGCGTCGACGTCCGAGTGGTGAGGTCGTGAGTGGCGGTGGTGATAGTGGTCCGTCCCGCTCTGTCCCGGATCTTTCAAGGCTGACCTTTTGCGCAACCTTGTCGTTGGTCGCAGTCATCTGCACAAACTGCGCAGCCAACGTCTTCTGCACCGCGGTAAGAGGCATCTTGCCCTCCTGTTCTTCAGACCGCAGCCCGAGCTCCCTGGCGGATGAGCGTTTGTTTGTGTGCGTGGTGCTCGAGGGAGCAAAGGTTTTGCCGGTACCCTTTTTGGAGTGTCGCGAGCACGCGTTGCCAACGGTCTCCTCGTATCGCGGGGGATTCGGCGTGACCCGGCGAGATACACTCAGGAGCACGAGAGAATATCGAGACGAGGAGCCGTTCAGTCTCGGGAGGGTGGCACTGGTTCACTGCACGGCTGTCGAGGCTGCGGTGCAGATGGAAGCCTAGGCTTTATGTTGGTCGGACCCTTGCTTCTCGTTGGTTCTACTCGGTGATGTGAGGGGTACCTGATGACGCCTTCTGAGACGGTTACACGGAGAACGAAACCAAGTCGGCAAGTCGGTGGTCAAGGTGAGTTTCTTCTCTGGAGGGCGTCGTCCGGGCCTTGAGCGTCAAATGCGGTGACTACCGGAGCGAGTGTGTGTCGTCGTTTAGGCGAGAGGCAGCATTGGGGGCTACTGGTCGTATGTAAGGAGTATGCAGTACGGAGCGTCGAACGGCTAGCCGCCCATTCGCGCCGACTCGATACGAGTGGAGGCAATGACGCGGAGGGGTTGTTTTTGTCGCACGTTTGCGCGGGGAAAGGTGCATTGAACGGTAGACCCTAACCCTGGTACAAGGGACTGTGTTATATGCCATGCAAGAAAGGGTGGTTTGGGACAAGCTTGCTACTTCACTAAGATATAATGATCTCTATGCCAAAAGCGAGAACGATGTATAGCAAGTAATAAGATTATACTATGATGCAGCAAGCAGCTGCATTGTTGGCCCTGATGTGCCGGTATGTGTTGGGTCCTATAGTACGGCAGTGCGAAAATCACTTGTGGGTATCGCAGGAACAAAAGAACCAAACGGCACGACGATGATGAAGAGCATGATCGAGAGGAATATACAAACTGTGTAGGGCCAGTTTCATGGCGTGTAAAGTTCATACGGGGATAGAGGTATGGGACAAGAACAACGGCCGTGTTGGGTGTATTTGTGTATAAGGAGTACCAAAAGAGAAAAAGAAAAGATGAAAGAAGCAAACGATATGTCGGACTGGCTTCCGACACAGCTTTACTCCCCAGTCGGCATGCCGTCGAGGGCGTCCAGCAGTCGTCTCCAATTGTCTGCCAGCATCTCGGAGTACTTGACCCTCTCCTGCGCCCAGTCTTGATTCCACCGGGTGATGTGGTACTGTGTGGCCTGAAAGTAGCTCAGCTCGTCCCGGATGCACTCCCTGACAAATATATGGCGATTGTGCTGGTGGACGATGGATTCCTTGTCCTGTTTACCAAAGCCATCCATTGTCAGCAAAGTAATCGGTTATTTATGAGGGGCAGTGCATCTCAACGTACCTTGATGATAGCCTCGACGACCTTTTCAATTTCGCCAGGCTTGATCAAGCCGTCTTGCTTCGCGCGCAGGTTTGCAAGCTTGGTCTCATTGTTCTGGATGCGCCTCTCCAGCTGCGGGATGGTGTCACGATCCAATCGCTCCCTGCGATCAAACATATCACGCAGTGCTACGAGGGCGTCTCGCTGCCTCTTGAGGTCTTCTAGCACGCCGGCATCCCAGCCCTTGCTTTCATCCTCCATGAGAGCCTGCGCAGTACGCAAGTGCTTGCCCATGGTGATCAGGCCACCGTTGAGCCGCGGCACGTCGTCATTGTCAATGGCATATGTGTCTGCTGAAACCTCGGTCAACTGCTGCAACGACAGCGCAGCGCGTCCGTGGTCGGCGGCCACTCCTTCGACGCGCTTGACCAGTCGGTCCATTATGATGCAGACCTGAATGTACAGTTCTGCTGACCGCTTTACCCCGGATCTTGTGCGCAGGAAAAGGTCCTCCAGCTGCTGAGGTGGCAGCGAGTCTTCCAACCCTTCAGGAAGCGCGCGGCCAGCAAACTCGTCCTGAACAGAAATGGTGGCCTGTTTACGCCATACAGAAAGCTCCTGTTTTTTGAAAGAGTTAAATTTTCAGTAGCTTTCAACAAAGACCTGATCGTTGCTTTGTAAAGTGTGAACCAAACTTACCGTGGGTACGGTCAAAAACATCACCACCAATTGCTCCTTTGCCAGAACCGGATGGCGCATAAGCGCGTTGACAAACCGACCCAGCCCCCTACGACGCTTCTCGATAAAAGCCCCATCGTTCGAAAGGTGATTGCCGTTGACAGCAACACGCTTTGGAGGCAAAAGCGGCAGCACCCTGAAGGGGTAGACCTTGTGTAGGCAGTCGAGCAGCCACACAAAGTCACTGTACCGCCGGACGACCTTGCTCCCTCTCCGCGGGCTGGAAACTTCGTAGTTGTGGTGCTGAAACAAGAACATGCCCTCCTTTTCTGGCATCAGTGCCACCCGCACAACTTCCTCAACTCCGCCAACCGATTGCCCGTTGCTTGCGCCAAGTGTCCGGGACGGAATCCTAACATGAGCGGGCGCCGCCGTAGCACTACCACCAAAAGGAGAAGTCGGGTGAGTACTAGGGACTGAAGGGTCGGTGAAAGTGCCGGTCGAGTTGTTATCTCCAAAGTAGCCAGTGTTCCAGCCTCCCGCATCGGCTACGTTTGGAGCCGGCGCAACAGTAGTCCCAGACATGCTGTTTTGACTGGCATGGCCAGGGCGGGGACTGAATCCCGGATTGCGCGAAGCCTCGCTCGTTGTCGTGAATGTAGAAGTCGTCCTTGCCGCTGCTGGCGATGCATCTTCATTCGCCTGGTGGGTCCCATTAGCGCCGCCAAGCTGCTGCTCATGCTGCTCAGGTTGCTCCTGGGTCTGCGGCGGGTTGAAAACCAAGTCGTTGGAAGGTGCTGCAGCTTCTAGCCGGGCATGATTGTGATTTCTGTGGAGTTCGGGTGCCCCCCAAGGATCATCTGGGTAGTCCATGGGCGGAGCTGACGGCGTCCTGTGTACGGTACGTGACGCAGGAGTCGGTGTCGCCTCGCCTTGTTGGTCGTTTTGCTGATAAGGCTTTGGCGGCGGCGTCAGCGGGCGTTGAGGCGGTTTCGCGGCGAGGTCTGATGCGCCCGGGAGGCCCGAGGCAGAATTAAGAAGACCTGGAAGTTTTGGTTCAGGCAGATCTATGATGACGAGCGAGGTCGGGGGGTTTGGTCAAGGTCAGTCAGACGTTGTTGATCGATTGGAGATTTGGTCGGCGCAGCTGCTCCGCAGTTTTTCGCCCCACAGGAGCTACAACGCAGGGCCCGTTTCGGTTGCGCCAGGTCGCGCCGGGAGCCAGCCGTCGGCCCTTCAGATAGTCAAGGTACCCGAAATATCCCGGCGCATCATTGAGAGATGAACATGTTGAAGTAGACGCATTGGGGAGGGCGTCGATGCGGATGCAAATACTTGGACAATTGGGAAAACACTTACTCCTTCTTCGCTCGTCAACCGCGTCCAGGCTCAGCGTCTCCTTCTCCTGAGCCAACCCGATTAGCGCGACAAAGACGTTGAACTCGGACCTGCCGAGTTCTGGCTCGCCGCCTCCGGGGGACACAATGCTCATGATCCGGGAGCCCTGGTCGGCACTCAGTTTCGCGGCCGAGAGTGTTCGCATTAAGCCTCGCGGTCCGATCCGACCGCCTGTGCCGTCCTCGTCGCGCAGCACAGAGTCAAACAGCTCCACGTAGCTGTCGGGTACGTTGGCGTTGGATAGTAAGTTGCGAATTATGTCGGCACGGGTCTGTTGCTTGCGTGGAGTGGGCATGTTCCATGGCGAGGAGGTGCTGCCGGCCCCCGCATCGTCGTCATCTTCAAAGAGGGAGTTTGTGGATTGCTCCATGTCGCCGTCGAAGAGGGAATGGCGCGACCGTGCAAAGGAGTCGTTTCGAGGGAGCGCCTCTCCCTTGGGCGGCGAGGAGCCGAAAAGCGACATGGTGGTTACGGTCTGAGCAGATCGTTCGAGGTTACATATACTTGTTGCGTCTAAACTGGCTTGCTTGGAATCAACGCAAAGGCAAAGAAGGGCCGGATAACGTTCTGCGTGCGGCCGGCGGGTTGGGTTATTGCGAGCGGGCGGCGCGAAGCTTGAGCCGAGACAGTCAGACGCGCGATTCGGTCTTCGGGTATTATGCGTTGGAGCTTGAGTGATGTGGGGTCGCTTGGACTTGCTATGATGACGTTTTCTAGTTCAAAAAGTTGTGACGATTCGTGTGATGTGGTGATGATGGTTTTTGAGGAACAACTGGTGCTCGTTTAATGGTATGGTAGGCAAATGCAAGACTCTGTCTATCAATTGTGATCCAAAGAGCCTAGTCTATGCTATTTTGCAAGCTCCCCATTGAATATTTCGTTCCTGACGAGGCCCCCGTCGCAACGATCAGGGGCCCTGGGCGGCAGCCCCCAACAGAGTGCAGGAGCTCCATGTGCGTCTCAGGCCCCGAGGCGCGGATGCACTCCATCAGAAGCTGCGCTGTTGTGGGGCGGACGGACCATACTGTGGGGAGATTCGGCGCTGGGCCGGGCAACTCAATTCGGGCAGGGAAAGCATCTCGAGATGATATTTGGGCTCGAGGATGCGCGAGCTACCTTGGACGTGACTTGTCTTGAATCTGCTCATTGCTATAACATAGCAAGTGTGTTTACCTCCCTATTCAGTTAGGTAACGAGTACCTTTGAGCGAGTGGCCGCAGTCGCCAGCCAATGCATGTATATTTGACAAATAATACACTCTATGTGCACAAATACTGTACAGGAAGCACACAACAGTGCTCCCTCACCACATCCTGTTGTCCTCCAAAATCGCCACCTGCTTCTTCGGCGCATCCTCGCCCTTGTTCTCCGCCGGAGGCTTGTACATCTTGGGCACCTTGAAGTACAGACTGGGAGTCTCGCCGGGAGCGATCTGGTAGCTGAGATAGCCCCTGTGCGCCGGATCCCTGTAGTACTCAATGTCCCAACGCGACGTCGGGTCGGGCATGCGGTACATGTGCTTGCCCTGCTGCTTGCGCTCGGCCAGGATCCTCTCCACGTGCTCGGCGCCGACGGGCAGCGGCTCGGTCGTGTGCACCATCTCGCCACGGACCAGTCGCTGGATCGTCTGCTTGGTGTAGTAGCGCGTCTGGACCTTGCCGCCCAGCGTTTCGATGGCGTCGATGGCGCCCGACGAGACGCGCGAGACGACAATGTCGATGGGCGTCGTGAGCTTGTCCGACCCGCGCGCCAGCAGCTTGACGCCGTCCTTGCCGCGCGGCGCCAGGCCGCTGCGGACCAGCTCCCGAGGCGTGATCTGCTTGGTTGCGTCGATGCGGCCCGTGTCGATCCACTGTTGTAACCGGTCGAGGTTGACCTCGGCGAGGTCTTCTTTGGTGCTGAATTCGGGGGCAAGCGTGAGCGCCTTGTGTCAGCCTCAAGCAAGCCAGTTCACGTTTTCCTCTGTAGGAAGCTCAGATGTAGCATACTTGTTTACAAATCCCTTCCTGCCCCAAACGCCCAAGAGCGACGTCTGACCACCCTGGAACCACGGCCTGATGTTGCCGCGTGCCTTGCGACCCTTCATACCCCTACCGGCGGTCTTTCCCAGGCCGGACGAGGGCCCCCGCCCCTTGCGCTTGCGCGTGCCGTACGCGCCCGGGTTGTCCCTCAGGTCTGCGAGGAGGGAGACATGCCGGCGTGTCTGCAGGGTGAGGGCGCCGAGGAGGGTTGTGAGGGAGGCGGCTGCAGACGAGATCGGGGTGATGGTCGTGGCGGGTTGGAGGAGGGATGTGCGGCAGCACCTCGCCGCTTGGGAGAGAGGTAGCCTGGGTGGCATCTTGGGTTTTGTGTGTCCGACTGGCTTTGTTGGCCGGATGCGGAGCTATCTGCCTGTGGCAGTCGGAGCTTTCTCCTGGTCCGACAATTAATCACGAAAAAAACGGGTTGGGAAGATACACTGCTGCCTGATAAATGAGGCATGAATTTTGCATTAATGGTCTGTGCATATTTTTGGCTGCAGGACAAGGGCCAAGCTTCAATGGCGTTTCTTCCCGCAACATCTGGATCTGGGCATTTTGAATCTTTTCATCTTTCACAACCATACGAGGTATATCATGCTCATACGACGGTGTTGATCCCTTGCGAACTCGATTTGAATCTGTTTCTATAGCTACGAAGTCAGGCAATGGTCTGCTGATGTGTTGCTATTCTTGACCAAGTCGTTATCGAACCAGCCTACTACGCACCCCCAACAGCAGGTACCTGGTTTTCTGTGGTTTAACTAGTATTAATAACTGCCATGCCTCTGCTGAAAGCCGCGCAGGAAATTCGTCAACCTGACTCTGTCGATGTCGTACTGATGTCTCCAGAGGCCGGCCCACCAGATCGGGATGACAACAACCTGGAAAATATGCCAACGATGGACATGTGCTGTCCAACATGGTGGCTCGCCTTTCCCTCCCCCACATCGGAACTTCAAGCACCTAGATAGCAAAGGGACGCGTAGCCAACGCTCGCGGGTGGCCTATACATACAATATTCCGCCTTATATCTGCCAGCTTGCCGAGTGAAAAAAACTGCGTGACCCTTCAGGAAACAGCGATTTCATCCCTGTGAATCCAGGGCTTGCACAAAAGAAAGTCACTATTTTATCCCCGGCCATATCCTTGATCTGATCCGGCTTTGCAACGGTTCACCCCGAGTGCTGTTTTCGCCAACCGACCCTCATCAGCAGCAGCCGGGCTTGCGTCCCCCAGCCTCAAACTGCGGCCGATGACCAGGTGTTGATACGTTATACTACACACGCCCGACTCTTGTAGGCACTAGTCTTCCCAAACAATAGGGCTACAGATCAATGGACCCGGCGAGTCTACCACTAGCTCTTGTCAGTACAAGCCACGGCCGACAAGCACCTCGTCATGTCGGAAACCCGGGACACGTACCGCACCGAGGGACCCACCCCGGCCACATGGGAGACGCACAGAGAGGAGATAAAGAACCTGTACATCAGGGACAACAGGCCGCTGAGAGACGTCATGGATATCATGAGGGCCGATCACGGTTTGATAGCTAGGTAAGGTTCAGAGTTCGGGCCCGTTCCTCCCAACGTGCTCTTGTCGGACTGAGACACTTCCCACTCCAAACACAAGCGCCAAGATGTACAAGTACCGCCTAAAGTCGTGGAGGATTCGAAAGAACAGCCCGGTCATACGCAGTTCCGAAGGCCCCGGCGCCTCCGAACCCTTGGAAAGGAGGGCCTCCATCCGCAGCAGCGGCTCAGCTACGCGGACGTCCTCACCGACGTCATTGGTCCATTATCACCCGCCAGCAGTAATGGCAACCCAAACGCGCGGCGCCACAGAAGACGCCGCCGACGCCGCCGCCATGATCCTCGCCATCCTAGACAACTACTTCACCGACCTCGACGACCCGGAAAAGGCTCCCTGCCCTTACCAGACCCTGTCAGAGCGCCAGCGGTCCCGCCAGGCCCGCCAGCGCGCATTCATGGCATCCATGGCGTTGCACGACCCGGGTCGGGACCGCCACCGTGGCTCCTTTTCCTCTTCCTCCCCCTCCTCCGAGGACGGCATGGCCTTCATGGAATTCTTCATGCAGCAGATGACCCAGGTGTCCAAGCAGCGGCAGTACTGGTCCTTCCCGCACGGGATCCATTTCTTCAACCGCTTCTCCCTCGTGCCCGGAGCAGGCGCCGCGCCGCTGACGAGGATGATGGTCCGGCTGTACCGGGACTCGGTCCTCATATTCCTGGGCGAGGATCACCCCTTCCACCGGATATGGGAGCTCGTGGGTCGAGCAGCTGGAACGGCAGCAGTCGCTGTCGAGGCTCGATGGCGGCGGCGCGAGGCCCATATTCCCCGACCGCGTGGTGGAGGACTACATGCGCCGTGTCGACGCGCGGCTGAGGGCCCATCTGGGACCGCTCAGCCACGCGTACCAGGAGGCCCACCTGCGCATGTTCAAGAACCTGACCGGCCCGGACGGGTTCGCGGCCGAGGTCGGGAAGGTGCTGGCGCTGGGCTTTCCGGCGCACGACATGCGGTCCGTGCTCGAGTCGGTCGTGATCCAGGAGCTGTTCAAGGAGTCCGTGTACGCCGAGCTGTTCGTGCTCTCGGCCCGTGGCGACTCGCCCTTGGGCCTGGCGCAGCAGCAGCAGCCGCCGCCGTCGCCACCGCCGCAGATACCTACCACTCAGGGCCCAGCATTGACCACCAAGACGTCCCGCGATGACCACGCTGCTGTAGGCTGTGGGGATGAGATTGCCGCGCTCGTGCGTCTGGTCGGGAAGCTTCAGGTCGCCGCGCAGTCGGGCCGGGGTCTCGATGCGGAGGAGCTGTGCCAGATGAAACTCGAGGCTGCGGAACTGCTTGACGCGACGGGGTGAGTGATCCGGTTTGTATTTTTGATCTAGACATCACGCGGCTCCATCGTGGAAATTTGCGTTGGCCGGCCGATCGTTGATGTCTGGCACTGACTGCAACAGCAGTCGATTTTTGTTGCTGCTCAAGTTCGGCGGGTGTCTCTACCGACATGTTTTCAAGCTTCAAGTTATGAGTTTGGAGTGCCAATACCGCCATCTCCATCTCTCCTTCGCATGCTTTCCCGGAATCACAAGCCCATCCACTCAACGCACAAAACAATCACTGCGACGGGTGCGGGGACCTGTTCAATCGAGCAACGCTGCCTCGACGCCGTTCCGTCTTCCTTAACCACAGACCAAGCATGCGAATCGCAGTTGTTCAAAGTCAGAGCGGATTCGTTGTGGCCATCGAGGGAGAAACTCACATCTCTCAAAGCCCCACCTCGTCGAATTGATCGTAAAACCAACTTTGACAATATACATGGCCAGCCGGCAACCCCGAGAACCAAACTGGCAAACAAAAAGAGCATAGTGGTCAATGTGCCATCAAGTACCGAATTTTGAGCCCGTCTACCGGAGCTCTGTGTGGTCGAATGCCCCAATCACCTCTGATCCGTGAGCAGGGCGGGCAGCGGCGCCGGGCAGCACGGCTGCAGCTGCAGATGCCCAAATGGTTCGGCGGATGTTACAAGCTGGGCCGACACGGCTCCGCAGGCCGGACAGCAAAACATCGACGTGGCCGGACACGTGTTCGGTGGTGCTGCGTGGTCGGGCAGCCTCAGAGGTCCTCGCGGGCAGCAGGGCGATGGTTCTGTTCCACGGATTCTGTTAACGCGTAAATCTCCCCAAAGAGTACAGTGTGTTAGCAGATGTGGAAAGTTTTTCCCGACACTTTTGCGATTTTGTTTTTACTTGGTGGTTAAATGTTCCAAAAAAAAATTATTCAAAACTGTCACTGGTGGACACATTGTATATAATATGTAGAAATCAGATTGTATGTAAGAGTTGATATAAACAACACCCCCAGCGCCGTGATGTCTACAATGATGCAAAAAAAAAAGTATAAGAGGTTCAAAAAAGAAGAAAAATCGCTACAATCGCTATATGCAATACGAGAGGGGCTCAAAAAAAAAGGGTTTAAGTACTCAATACCCATTACCAAAAGCAGAGATTAATGGAATTATCTCATAAGACACACGCAGTATGTCAAGAACGGAACAAGAAAGAAACTTTTCAAATATAACCAAGCAAGGAAAAGAACCGACTACGAGAATCACTTGCCAACGGTGCTCGGGATTCCAGCAACGAACTGGGGCCCAAACATGGCCTCGTCCTTGTTGGCGCCGGCAAAGGTGGCGTAGGCGACCTCGGAGCCTTTGATGATGTCCAGGCGACCGGACTGGGCGTCCCGCTTGAACGCCACCAGGCCCGTGCCGGCGTTCTGGTTGGTGCCGAAGAGCACGGCCTGGTCCTTGTCGGCGCTCAGGCTGATGACGCGGGGCACGGCGCCCTGGGAGTCGACGGAGCCGGCAAAGGACAGGACCATGTTTCCGCCCGTGACGGTGGCGTTGAACTGCGTGATGGAGTCCCTGCCGGCCTGCTTCAGGTCCGGGTCGAAGCTGAGGCGGTTCGAGACGTAGACCGACTTGCCGTCGGCGGCGACGACGATGGCGCCCGCTCCCGGGACGGCCTTGGGGTTCGGCGGCGACTGCTGGCCAAAGGTGGAGATGAGCTGGGTCGGAAGCAGGGTGGGGACGCCGGCCTTGGGGGTTCCGGCGTTGCCCGTGTAGTTGAGCTGGTGGACGATGACGGTATTGAGCATCTCGCACACGACCATGTAGTGGGTGGCGTTGCCGGTGGGCGGGTAGAAGGCGCCGTGGCGCGGGCCGCAGCCCGGGGCGACCTTGATGGAGTCTGCGACGGTGAATTTGTCGTCCTTGGAGTCGAGGATGGTGATGGTGTCGAGGCCGAGGTCGGTCACGAAGAAGAAGCGGCCCGAGTTGTCGAGGGCGGACTGGTGGGCGTGGGGCGAGGACTGGCGGGCCTTGTTGGGGCCGAGGGTGGCGCCGGTGGAGTTGGTGGCGAGCGGCTTGCCTAGGAGCTCGGGGTCGCCGTTGTCGGCCAGCTTCCAGACGTCAATCAGGCCGGTGCCGAATGAGGCGCCGACCATGCGGGTCTTGTCCTTGTTGAACTCGAGGTGGACGACGCCGGCGGTAGCGTTGACGCTCTTGACGAACTTGATGTCGTTGGTGGCCAGGTCGACGGTGAACAGGCTGAGCTGGACGCCGTTCTCGTTGACGCTGTAGATGAAGTTGGGCTCCTTGAAGGCGAGCCAGGTCGGGGCGCCCTTGGGGTCGCCTGGGAATGGCAGCGGGGCCGAGTTGAGGATCTGGAACTTGGCGCCGTCGAACTGGGCGATGGTGATGTTGTTGGTGTAGCCGCCGCCGATGATGACCTTTTGCTTGGCGGCAGAAAGATCAGGGGCCTGGCGCGAGTAGAGGGGGCCTGCAACGGCGCCGGTGAGGGCGGCCGAGAGGAGGAGGTAAAGTGAAGTCGGTAGCATGACTGGGTCTGATGCTAGGTTGAGTTGTGTATCGGTCTGGTATGGGAAGGTAGAGATGGATGATGGCGGTCTGCCGGAGAGGAGAGACCAGTGAAGCCGCAAAGGACTGTATTTATGAGATGTCAGGTATGCAATGAGGAATGAATGGGATGGAGCAAGACACAATAGGGTCAAAGAACGGCCTTTGATTGCTTTATACGCGATTGTTTGTTTAAGGGTGCCTTGCTGCGGCTCGGGAGAGTTGACACATGAGTGTGCGTGTGTGTGTGGAGGTTTGGCAAAGACAATGGGATGGGAGTGACAATGGCAGTTCAGGGGAACAACTGACGAAACGGGGAAAAGGATTGGACGAGAGAATCTGTGTAAGGAAAAAGAGAAAGAAAGGGAGGAAAAAGAAAAGAAAAGAAAAAAAGATGGCTACCAGTCGACAAAGGCAACTGTCAACTGTGTGACCAAAAAAAAATGATAGTAAGTGATGATGGATCCCAGTCTACAAAAAAATGTGGCCGGGGGAACGGAACAGTAAGTTTTAAGCTCACAGCCTCCCGTTCCGGACCACTTAATAGCGTCGATCGCCATATCCAAAGCACTCCAGGCACTCGATGCACTGCCGACTCGGGATGAACGTTCTGGCGTGGTAGGCATAAGCATAAGCATAAGCAGCAAGCAGCGAGCAGCGAGCAGAAAGCAGAAAGCAGGGGCGGCGGCGGCGGCTTTCTGTGGCTGTGGGCTAGCATAGCAATACGTGGATGGCATGGATAGCATGGTATCACAGGCCGAAGCCAGGGCTTGCTTTGTTGCCTGTCGTCGAGCCTTTTGTCTTGTCCCTCCATCACTCTCTCGTCCCCAGTCAGTGGTTCAAATTGATCATAACAAAAAGGTGCAACATCATGATAAGGGTCCTCCCCTGGGTGTAGCCGCCCACTCCATTCCCCATCGCACACGGCCATAGCCGCCCTCAATCTGAAACCACGAGGGCCGAAAGCGTTGCTCACCGTTGGAAAACAGGAAGAAGAAGAAAAAAAAGAAAAAAAAAGTGACCGGCAGGTCATGCAGGGGCCAGAAAACGATGGCGGCCAGTGGATTTTTCGGGGCCAAGATGGATGTTTGCTTGGTATTTGAAGACGGTCAGCTTTCGATTGGTTCCTAATAGCCTACTACTATGTATAGCCTACCTCGCCTACCTCGCCTACCTAAGTGACCGACCAACATCTCAGAGGCTGAGGCGGGATGGATGGATTCCAAGCCTCGTCCCTCAAGTTCTTGGCACAACCGGCCGACGTGACTCTCTCTCTCTCTCTTCTTGGCATGCACGTCGCAACGGTGCCTGATCGCCTGGGAGCCACCATCTCAGCCATCAGTCACTCTAACCAGCCTGCATCACCGGGCAACACCCCAGGACCAGATTCGTCGTGCCGCTTTGCTTGTATTGTACATGATCTAGACTCTAGACTGGTCTCGACGTATCTTCTCGTGACTTCTCATCGTTTTTCAACATCCCGTTGGCCCATAGAGCTAGCAAGTGTCGTCCAGATACCTCGGGCGGGACTCACATTTGCACGGCACCTCCGTCCATCCCCCACTGTCTGACTCCACAATCATCCCATCTCTCACCAGCTTACTCGGATGCAGGCGAGAATTCCAATCCATGTCGTCTCCTCAACACCCATTTTCTTCTGAATCCCACGTATACCAGACCTAATATTACACCGTTTTGTTCTTTCTTGCACCCTCTTGCATCTTGCCTGGACTAGTAAAGCCATGCAGACGATGTGGGCGGGTACAATGCAGCGGCGCTGAAGACACATCCGTCCCTCTATTCCATGGCCGAATCCCCTCCTTTATATTGCATGGTCAAAGGGCTCCCAACAAGCCATAAGAGGTTGACGGGCATGGGCAGAAAAAAGAAGAAACGAAAAAAAGCACACCCAACCGAGATAACGTTGCCGGCTCGGCTAATCGCACCAAACAATGCGTAAGTCTATAAAGTATCCCCCTAGGATATGTTCCCCGTCCATTCCAACCATCCATTTCCCTCCAACCGAACGCCTTGCGAAATTCACAATGCATTTATGCTGTACAAACACAAAAAAAAAGGGTATCCGTCATGCCCGCCGTTCCGAAATGCAGAATGATTCGTCGGGAGTCTCTTCCTCGTGGTGGGAACGAGTTGATGACAAGACAAACAAAAACAAAACAAAAAAGAGGGGCCAAAGGGTCAAAAGTCAGAATAGTCCCAAACAGGAAACAGGACTGGTGATCAAAAAGGCAAGGCTTCGACGCAAACAGTATGACGAATGGGTCATTTGTGCTAGACAAAGATGCCAAGCCATGAAGTCTTGGACTTGACTTCGGAATCGCAACCATCCACCGCACACAGCAGCTTCGGCCCGTTGGGATCCGCCCTGAAGTGTGGCTTCAGGCCAACCTTGCGACTGCTGGACGGTGTTCTGTGTTCGTAGCAGACTCGGCAATAAACCTGTCGGGGAGGAGCAGCATTCTGTTAGTCTTGATGTAGATAATAATATCCCCTGGCAATATCGTTGCAAGCACACGTACATGGCCACAAGCCTTGACCGCCATAAAGTGATGCTCGGCTCGATCCTTCTTGTTCTTCGACTTTCTGCTCGGCGCAGGATCCTGGTCGTTGCGGACCTCGTCCGGATCGTACACAAGCTCCTCGTCACAGCCGGCGCAGATGGCAACCTTGTCCTCGCCCGTTTCGCGGGTAAACCCTTCAGGCGGATCCGACGGTGGCACGTACTGCGGCTTAGGCGTGTTGGTTTCGTGGTCGGCCCAGAAGTTGGGTGGGACGGGCCCGCGGTAGTCCAGCTCAATCAACAAGTCCCTTTCGGAATCCGCATTCAGGGCGGCTTGATGCGCTAGTTGCTGATGTATCCTGCCCAACAACTCATTCCCGCGATCTGCGGCCTCGGCCGCCAGGTCCTGATTCCTACCTCCGCCCTGGCTCCTGTTGCCGCCCCGAAACAGGTACTGGCCTATATGGGCAAACCGCCAATGCCATGGGTTGTTGGCTGCCGCTTGCGGTTGTAGTTGCCTTGCTTGCCGCGGCGGGAGCCGGCCCGCACCCGCAGGGGCGTCGTCGTCGTCGGTCAAATCAATCGGGGTTGCCGAGACCGCAGAGCGACCGCGGCCAAAGTTGATGCTGGGATCGCTGCGCGACAGCGACGGCGTCCGTGCCAGCCCCGACATCTGTCTCCTAGGATTCCCTTGCTGCTCCGGGTTGTTGACAACGTCGAGGAAGCCGACGTTCCTACGGCCTGGCAACGCGGCGTTTCCTGGGCCCGCAATGCGTGGTAGCGTGAGAGGTGGTTCCTGCCGCTGCGGCGGGGTATCGGGCTCGTCGGTCAGGTCGATCACGTCGGCGGCGGGCTGGGGAACCTGTATGACTTCAAGCTCCAGCCTCTGTCTTCGTCGTGCACTCATGGCTGCGGCGTCTCGAGCGTTTTGTCCCCGTCGGTTCCAAGTCTCGAGAGCACCGGGACCTGCTGTGCGGCGGCGGGACCGCGGGTTCGGGCTGTGGTGGTCATGGCTGGTGTGATCTGGAAGCGACTCGATAATCTCCAGGTCGGAGTCGTCGTCGGCCATTGTGGGCGGCGGTTTCTGGGAGCTGGGAGAGCGGTCGAATAGAGAGTTCGAATGGAACGGAATAGTTTGGTCGGCTCATGAAATTTGGTCTGGTAATCTGCCTTGGCCCTTTAGACCACGAGGGCTAATCCAGATGTAGCATGTACCACGATGCCGACGCTGTGTGTCTGTCTGCCTGGCCTGGTATGCAGCAGGTGGGATGATGGAATGGAGGAGGCGATTCAAGGCCAGGCTGGACGGCGCCGGGCGAGTGGTTGGGAAAATAAGCACGGCACGTGTGTATCGTGTGATATGGTTCACAGAACAAACTCCAGCCGACGGAGGCGAAAAGAGGGCTGATTGTTTTGGAGGTTTGTTTGGCCCGGATTTGGTAGATTCTCCAAGTGCGTGCAGCAGGAGGCGGCGTTAGTCGGGGGAGAACGAGGCCCCGCTTATTTGGTCCAATGACAATGAAAGGTGGGACCCCTCACTTGCACATCGGTACATGGCATGCCGACCATTGCCTCACTCACGATAGTAATACTTACAAATCGCCCTCAATATCATCACACGCATTTACTAATCCCTCATTTACCTCGTCTTCCATCTTATCTAACGTCCCTTGTGAATAAAACTACCTCGTACGCTTGAAAAACCACCTCGCAATCCCTCCCGCACTCTCACGCCTGCTCCTTGTAGCTTCACCACCCTCCGTCACCAGAGCCCCGTGCATCATCGGCTTGTAAGGACGTAAGCTGCCGCTCCTTCGCCGACCATTCCCCGCCTCAGTTGGAACTGCCGCTGAGGCCAGCAGCGTCTCGAGTCTCCTGGTCTCGTCCGCCATCCTTTCGCAGAATCCACCGCACAGTTGCCTCAGGCTTGCCGACTTCATCAAGAATATCTGCAAGTGTCTGTGCCGCATCTCATCCGGGAGTACGTGGTAATTGCGGGCCAGAGACGTGTTCAGGTTGTCCAGCGCCATGGCCATGCCCGCCATCTCTGAACAGGCACGCTCAAGGCTGAGCGAGACTGCCTCCACGCGCTCCCGTCGCATCACCGTTGTAGCGCAGGGTCCCCTTGCGCTCGCCGATGAGCTCGAGTCCTTGCGGCTCTCAGAAGCCTGTTCCTGCAAAATCTCGGTCGATCTGCCCTGGCTGGCGCCCTTTTCTTGATCCGGCACATGGGCGCTTGTTGTCGTCGACGATGCCTTGCGGCTTGGAAAAACATCATCCTGCGGGAGAACTGACCACTGCGTCTCCATCGAAGTAAGGACTGTAGACGCAACCGTCGCCGCGGCAGGTGACGACTTGTGCGAATCTAGCCCTGCTCGGCTTTCACGTCCCGAGTTTGGAAATTCTTGCTGTCCTTCCTTTTCAACTTCATCCTTGGCGTCGACATGCCCAGTCTTGGACGGCGCTTCCGCAAAGCGACGCACGCCACAATCGATACACAACCCTTGTGTTGACGAGAAATCCATATTCGCTTGATGGTTGTTTGAGTCGTCCTCCATATCCTTCGATTCGTCCACAGCTTTTGGATTACCCTCACCCGAATTCTCACTGGCCATGAAAAAGCAGTCGAACCCGTTGTCGGCAAAAGGTGTTATATGCATCATACAATACTTTGTGACGGAGACATGGTATAGTTCCACTGTTGAAAAATCACCCAAAAGTCAACTTCTTCTTCTCCTCTTCCCCTATCATATTTGTTCATTCCCCCATATCGCTACTCACTGTGGTCGAGGGCTATTGCGAACGACTTGCGATCGTCTTCTGGCAGCCGACAATCGAAGCGCAAGAGGCGCGCCGCAGCCGCGAAATGACGAGACAGCTGATCCCACTGCGCGAGTGTAGAGTCCCTACGCGAGATTGGATCCTGCTTCTCCTCCGCCTGCGTGCCCTCGACAGCGAATTCATCCGTCGTCACCGCCATGTCCAGGTCCTGTATGTGACAGTTCCTAAGGTGGTAGAATGCCCCTTGCCGCTCGAGCCACGAGCTTTCATCCCCCAGCGAAAACAAGCTCACGCTGCAGGAATTATCGCCCGTAGACTGCGGCCGGCTTGACTGCTTCCCGACCTTGAGGGGCTCGATGTGATCGGTAGCTTTTCCGGGTGCGGAATATTGCTGCTGACTCGACTGTCTCTGGACCTCGTCGACGTTGATCGGCTCTGCGACTGCGCTGGGCCCGGGACACTGCTGATAGCTCCACTGATCCGGGGTCTTGACGGGGGCGGGTCGCCCGGCGACACTCCCGGGTCCGGGATTATGTCGTTTCGGATATTTCGAGGGCTGTCCGCAGGGCGCCTCGTCGTCGCCTGTTGTATCACTGCTCGTTGCAGACCATGCTCGGGACCGGAATTCCGTTTGTGGCTGGTGAACGACGAATGTCGATGCTGGGTTTGGCGATTTGTCGATGCCCGACTTGCGGGCGGCTACGCCTTTCCCTCGGTCCATCACTACGGCAATGTTTGCTTTGGAAGACGCAGAAGAGAATACCAGAAAACGAAGAGAGAGAGAGAGAAACAAAGAGGCGAGGGGTTTGGATTACAAGACCACGACACACAAAAGAATATTACACACGCGCCAATAGATGTTTTCATGTTCCAATCTGGCTTTGGTGGTTCTATAGGAGTTGCATGAAAGACTGAACCTTGTGTATCTGTGATAAGTCCTTCCCTCTGCCGCAGAAGAGCACATGATGCGGCTAATTGGTTCTCTTACGCAACCTAGTCTATTGGCTCTGCACGCGGCGGAGGGCGCAGTTCTCGCTTCCGGCATTGCTGCAAGCCTACCAAAGTATCACCGTTTTTATTCACATTTTCCCCTTGCCACATCGAGTTCCTAGGAAGGCCACCTCTCCGCTTCCTGCAAATGTCGATGAGCCCTAATCACGCTAAAGGCAGAAGCTCTTTTTTTGCATCCCCTGATTTCAAAATGCACAAAACATACACGAAGCACATGGTCGTTTTTGTCAAAAGGGCCCCCCCTCCCCTCTCCTCCTCTCCTCACATGTGATCTCGTAGTGTCTGACCGCGGTCCTCTCCACCTTGTACAAAGACGTGCCGTTCACGTCCGCCCCCAGCCGCGCCCTGGCCTTGTGCCGCCGCTGCTCTGGCCCAGCGTCGTCACGCAGCCCTCAAGCTGCCAGTGGGACAGCGTCTGGATAATCAGCCTCTCCACCTCGGGCCCGTTGTCGTCGCGGGCGCGAGGGGTCTGGGGCCCCGCCCGCCGCCCGCCGTCCTCGTCCGAGTACAGCGCGTCGCTCGGCCAGAGCGTCAGGCGAGGATTGGCCGCGTCGTCCGTGCCCGAGACCTGGTCGCCTGGGTTGGCGACCGCCAGCCGAAGCCCGCGGCTCTTTTCGGCCGGGAAGGTGGCCGCGGCCGCCGCCTCGAGCAGGCACGCGTCCGAGGGGTGCAGGCTGGGCGTGTCGTCAGAAGAGGAGTGTTGCCCGCCGCTGCCACCGCTGCCGCCACCGCCGCCGCCTTCTTGACGCTCCACGGCGACGGGCCCGACGAGGGCCTCCGCGGCCTTGGATCGCCCTCGCGCACGTCGCAGGCACAGGCCGCAGTCGTGCGGAGTGAAGATGATCCCGTCGCACGCGGGCAACTTGAAGTCGAACGCACAGTCCGGCCACTGCCGGCAGCGGTCCCTGTCAAGTATTACGGGAAGCGCGGTGTGGCCGCAGGCGGTGTACTGCCTGCTGATCAGACACATGGCTCGCTCTTTTTTATTTTCGGGGTGCCTTTCCAATGGGAATTGGGGTAGCGGGAGCTTGCTTGCCCTCGGTGGCGGCCCGTAGACCTGAAAGATGAAGAATCAGGGTGAGGGCGACTTGAAGATTGGTGGTTTCTATTTTGCTTCCGAGAACGGGATTTTGAATATGTAACGCCTACTGGGAAAAAAGGCCATGGTGTTGCGAACATCTCGGGTTCCCGTTTGTGCAGATCGCTGGCTGTTATGAATAGGTCATTAATGGTTAAAGTTTAGGCAAAGACAACGCCGGAGGTAGAACAAAGCACCCATCTGCAGCCTCCAAGCATTAGCTCTGAACCATGCAGAGACACGGCATATAGTCAAAGAAGAGTCGCAGGCCAATCGGAAAAGCTAAATGACAAGCTCTTTGTTGCCATGGGGGCATAGGATGTGCGTCGTCGTGAAGTGTGGTCTACAAAGATCTCGCGATGTCTGCAAATCCAGGACCACATTGCTCAAACACGGGGTAACCAGGTACAAAACAAGATACTGCTGCCAGCATCCAATGCATGTGGATGCGGTGCCGTGAAAGCGGGTATTTATCAAATCTTTAAACCTATACAAAATCATCAGCTGTCGTAGCATGTCATTCTCCCTAAAAGCTGTCGGCTTCCAGTATCGCCAGGCTTTCGCCGATGTCAAGATCGCCATAGTCCGTCTCCTGAGTTGATTGCACAAAGGCCTTCGGTCCCGCCGAAAGGCGACGCAGATTCTGGCTATTGTGGCTCGGAGTTGTTTCCCTGATCCCAATCTCATCCTGGGTAAGAGTCAACGAAAGCTCTCTGGCGAACTGCTCCAACTCGACTTGGTGCTCAAGCAAAGGTGTCGCTGGAATACTTCTTGCATATGCACCCTGATGCGAGCCATTTACGACAGGTCCAGGGCCTCCTGGCGGTGCCTGAATTACTTTGCTTGCACGCCTCTCCTCAGGCTGCTGCTTCTCCTTTGCAAGCATTACTCTGGCTTCACATCTTTTGGCTTCCTGTTCTCGTTTGCGCTGTTCCGCCTCAAAAGTTCGCATACTATCTAGGGTAGCCAGCCCTAGACAGATATTGGTGCAGCTAGACGTAAAGAACCGTGGCCGACCTTGTGAGTCAGGAGCTTCTGAGTCTGTGGAGCTGTTGCTCCCTTTTGGTGCCTTAGGATCTGCTTTGGGCGAAAGGAGCGAAGAATCGTCCTGTTTATTACACCCGCTTCTATGCAAATGCTGTTCAGTAGATTGGCGTTGGCTTTGTTGCTGGGTATCGCAATGCTTCTCGAACAAGTCTTGCTCGCGGTGGGCTGTCAAGGACTGGGAGTTCCGAGGGCGACTTTTTTTCACACCAGAAATCTTGTCGTCGTGGGAATCAAACAGAGCCTCGGTGCTCATATCTTTGTCCCTACGCGGTTGGCATACTCTGGGCTGAGAAGGCGGCGCTGGTGTTGATTTACGAAGAGCGTCTTTGCCGCTGGGTAGCAATGTAGGTCGACTTGCAGAGCGGGAAGCCGTAGGCACCAACTGTGGTTGCGCATCGACTTTGGCTGATGGTTGTGGCCTGAGAAACCTGGGTGCTCCAATGTGACCAGGCTTTCTAGGGATTTTAGCAACAGGCTCCTCAACTTCGAGCAGATCCTGCGTCGACATCATGACATCCTGGGTGGAAAGAAACCCCAGATCTGCTAAAAGAGGTTGCGGTGTTTTTGCAGCTGTGACAGAGTTTGGTGTTCTGGCTCTTTGACTCGCATTTCTCACAATCGGCGGGCCTGCTCGGGTTGGAGGCCCTACTCGAGGTGTCTGTCGATGTACTGGTGGCGGCGCAAATTTCGGCCTGGGGTTCGTCAAGCGCCGGTCAACGGCAACGGGTATTTTATTGGTTGCTTGATGATGGAATTGCTTTGGCCGAGAGTACACAGAAGTCGGGGCAGGCTTCGGCCTGGGGGGAGGCTTCATAATTCCCGGTCTGGAGTTCTCATCACCACACACCTCCCTCAATTCCTGCGACGGTGTGGGCATTTCATCGAGGAAGAAGTTCTGTAGAAAAGCCTGAGTATTGCACGGTGGCAGAGACTCTGGCTGTATTTTGGCCTGTACATCTGAAAGCGGGGCAAGAACGGCTTTTGTTGCTGGACTGGGAATATTCTTCTCGGACTGGGGCGGCACCGGAGGCTGTTTGGATGAAATATCTGGTGGTACAGGCTTAAAGTGATTCCGGTTGATCGGAACGGGTGGCGGTGCCATGGCCGTCTGTTGCTTGGCCTTCGATACGGTCGACGATGCAGCCTCATTGTCAACAGTGGCTCCGGCAGTCGAGAACCTCAGTTTTGGGCGTTTTGGCTTTTCGTGGCCCGTAGGTGCCTGACGGCCTGGATCGGGCGTCAAGTCTGTAGTTTTTGTATCAAGCACAGTAGCCACACTACGCTGTGCAAACAGGGATCCAGGCTTTACTGCTTCCTTTCCTGGAGGTTTCGCATGAGATGTGTCGAGTGACGTGCGAGCTTTGCTAGGGGGAGGGTTTTTGGTATTGATGGGTGTATCACATCCCGGTGCATCCGGTTGCCTGCTATCGTCAGCTATCTCTAGCGGCGAAACCAGTCTAGTTATCGCGGTGTTTGACTGAGCAGGTTCCATTGGAATGTCTTGGGCCAGTGCCATCGGCGGCGGTGACGCCGGAATTGGTGCAGGGTACGCAGTAGTGGCCTGAGAACCCTCGTGGTCTTGTAATGCTGTGCATGGATTCAGCTCAGATGGATGGCCTCTAGACGATAGCTCTAGTGTGAGGTGAATCTGTGTAGTGGCCAAGACAGGATCGACAGTGGCCAGCGGGTCATGCTGTTCGTCGATTGTGTCCAGACGCGGTCGCTTGGAGTTTGCGCTATGTTTCCCCGGGCTCTCTGCCGCTTCCGCAATGCTTCTCCCGTCTTCAGGTACCGGGTCTCCTCGCGGCGCCTGCTCCGGCTCCCTCTCCCGCTTTTTGCCCTTTTGTATGAATCTCGCAATAGTATCCTGGCTCGGCCTGACGCTGACCAGCGGAAGCCCCTGCTTCTTCTTCTGGTCCAGGACGACCTGATCCTTGGCCTTCTTGCGCTCCCTGGCGGCGCGGGCCTTGACGGCGTTGGACTCCTTCTCGAGCTCCTTCCGGATGCGCTCCTGCTCGGCGCGCTCCCACTCGCGCTGCTCGGCCTTTGTCCGCTTGATGCCTCTGGTCCTCTCGTTGTAGTCCTTGCGGGCCTGCTTCGAGGTCATGAGCGGCTGCCGCGGCAGGGCCTCGGCGGGGGGTGGCGCGCCATGGGTGAAGTTATTAGGGGGGGCGTTGGGCAGGATCAGGAATGTGTTTTGCTTTAGCGGGGGCATCGTGTCGTGGCCGGCAAGGCATCGTGTCTACTTTGCTCAGCGGAGGCGGGAGAGTACAAAAAAGGAGACTTTATGGAACGCAACGATGGTTATCGGGGTGCGAGTGACATCATCGCAGCTACACTTAATGAAGTCGGCGCATTGGATCGTGATGGAGGAGAGTGTTGTGGCAAGATCACACTCCTAGCCGACAACATGTGGGGTGGCTGCTTGGCGAGGGACGCGAGTTCACGTGATCAATCGCTTAGCTCGCGAATAACATCATGTCCTTTGGAATGCTGACTTGCGTCCCCAAGGTTCCTCCTTGCCGCGATATTCTTGCGCAAGCAGTATTCGTATCAAAGTCTAACTTTTGATCAAGATATTCTGACACTTTCATCAATCTTCAGGTCGTCTCGCTGGAGTAATCACTTGACAGAGCTGGGTCAAGGAAGACATCTTTGATGATCCTGTGCTCAGACGGGTTCTCTCCATCGGAAGAGGTGGCAGGAGCCCAAAGGATGGCACCCAAATCACGAAGCATAACAACATACTTTTCACAATAATAAGCAATTACGATATGATTCATCCATCAAGTTCTGATATTTGGTTGATGAGCCCAGGGTCCACAGCCGACCGCCACCGACCAAGGCAGTTGCATCGACTGCGGGGGCCAGTACGATACAATCCAAGGATATTATCCCTTTACCGAATCCGAAAATGCTTGCTTCAGAACCAGGAAACATTTGAAAATACACATCGTAAGTAGTTGCAAGTCGTACTGTACCGCACTCACCGACCCGGACAAAGTCAGGGTCTCGTTTTCCCCCACTCACTCTGCCCTGTCGTTGGCGCCGGTCTCTATCAAGGCAACAAGCAGCATGGAACAAGGCAGTAAGGCAATGCGACACCCTCACACACACACACACACAACGAAACCAGCTTCGGGCCGTGGGGCGGCACGGTCCCAAACCTCCCACTCACCGCGGCGGCCAAGCCGCGGTGCCGTTGTTCTCATGATGACTTGTCCTCAAACCAAAGCCCCGACTTCTTGGCCTGCACCTCCATGTGCGCCAGGTGCATGTGCTGCACGGGGCTCGGCACGTTGGCCAGCACATTGCGTGCGTAGTCCTCGAGCTCGAGCGCCGGGTTGCACTCGGAGTGGCGCGCGGAGCCGGATCCGCCGCTGCCGCTGCTGCCTCCTGATCCCCTACTGTCGCGTGAGCTCAAGGGTCGGATCATGTGCGCCGTCGCGGCTACCTTTTGCACGAGCGTGTCGAGGCTGTACGTCAGCGTCGGCGGCTGTGGGAGCGGCCAGAGCCCGTTGGCGTCGAGAGCCTTGATGGTCGAGCCCAGCAGGGCGTTCTCGCAGTCCAGCCGGCACTCCTGCCGCATTGCGGCGCTGGGCTCCCTGCAGTGCCGGCCGTTGGCGGTCGCGAGGCTACGGTGGACTGAGGATATCTTTTGTAGGATCTTTTCTGCTGCTTCAAAGCGTACGGCGGCGATGGAC
>JASAOQ010003481.1:778-31626 GCA_031306065.1 Pseudopyricularia cyperi | reverse complement strand
CCGTTGAGAAAGAAGTCTTCTTGTCCTTGCTTTGCATGGGTCCACTCACACACAGACGTCGAACCTCCACCGGAGTCGACTTCCGACATTTCACTTGCGTTTGATCAAACATCGGCCTTGACTGTTTGCATTTTGTTTGATTGAATGCACAACACACACGTTTTGATGTGCGCAATTCCCAGCTGACCTTGGCATGTTTGCCTTCACCCCTTTAGTGTGGCCGATGTCGCAAGCGAAAGATACGCTGCAGCGGCGACCCTGGCGGCGGCCTTCCATGCTTCAACTGCAAGCAGGCTGGTACAGAAGTTTGCCAGTTCCTTCGGGCAAGTGTTGATCTCTTGCGCTGACGTCTTGATGAAAGAAGTTCAGAACGTATACTGACCCTCCGTAATCCAGGTCTCATCACAGCTGACTCCAATTCGGCATGACACCGAGGGCGGCAACTCGGCAGCCCCCAACCCTCACCAGGAGGTTGGCTACAACATCGAGGTCTCGCGCGCCACCGCTTACCGCGGCTCCATGCCGCCTCTGCCTATGCCAACGTACGTCACCGACTTACCGTGCTCCGAAGTCCCGTACATGTCGAGGTCCTCGTACCCGGCTGGCTACGGCGGCCGTCCGTCCGGGGCAGTGGCTGGAGCCCCGCCGTCTTACTACACCGGGGCCGGCACCAGCAGCTGGGGCAACTATCCGCCGGAAGAAGATTACCAGTCGTATCCGTCTGGCATGCCCGAAATATCGGGCTACAGCCCGTGGGGCGGTGGCGGCGGCGGCGGCACCAGCACCAGCAGCAACGGCTCCGCCACAGCGACTAGGACCAGCAGCAGGTCGGGAATGACGACTGGTAGCATGTACGTCGATCCACCTGCACCCGCGCACGCCCATGTCCACGTTCCCACTCCTCCATCAACCATCCCACCTGCACTGCATCATCATCACCACCATCACCATTATGCCGCCTCCCAGCTTGTGCATCGGCCTGCCGCCGACTACGCCGCTGGTCCTGCTGCCCCCACTACTTCCACTGGTGCTCCCGCAGCGGTTCCCGCCCCGGCTACCATCGAGGCCGTCGTTGTTGGCAGCCAAGAGCAGCTGAACTTGGGTGGTGTGCCCTATCCGTACGCTCCGGCCCCGGTCACGGGTGCGGTCGCTCACCAGCCATGTGACGTGTCCTACCTGTCTCAGCCGACACCTCTCCGGCTCGGCAGCCATTTGCTGGTCCCGGATCCCTCACTCCGCGAGCGTGTCACCACCATCAGCCCATCCAATTCCCCGTCTCCACGTGCTCAGCTCGGTGCCGTCTCCCTCTCCGCTCAACAGATAGCCAAGGCGGAGACCGCAACGTCGCGGAGCCCCGTGTCCAACCGGGCATCCTCCAGCCCAGAGTGCCTCTCCACGACACCAGGGACAAGCATCGATACCCGGGAGGAGGAGCACAGCCACGACGGCGACTTTGAAGACGACGAGGCAGACGCGCACCATAGGGAGCACGAGCACCAACACAAGCCATCTGCCGCCGTCATCGACAGCGCGAATGACGATATCGCTAACCTTGCCGTCCCCATCTTCAGTGAGCCCCTGCACGGCCCTTCCATGGTCAGCTACGACTATTCCGAGTCGCCCTCGGCATACAGCGGCGCCTCGACCACCACCGGCAGCTCCGGCTCGGGCATCGGTCCCGGCGCCAGCCACAGGCGCGGCAGCGTCTCGTCCGCGGCCGGTGGCCAGCCCTACGTGCCGCTGCCAGCGCCCCCTTCTACAAGCGGCCACCACCACCATGGCCACCACTCGCACCACCAGTCTGCGGGCAGCAGCCACTCATCCGGCTATGGCTACCAGTCACATTATCAGACCCATGGTTACCACCACGGCCACCACGGCTCCGCTGCTGAGCACCACGCCACGGACCATCACCGCACCTCTCTGAACCGGCGCTAGGAACTGTGTATCCTAGATGACCGGAGGTGCTTTTTTGTGGATGTACCACTGTTTCTTTTGGACTTCTTCGCTTCTCCCCAATCTGCGTCGTTCTAATCCTATCAAAGTCCTTTTTCTTCACAAAATGTCGGAATCATGTTACAAAAAAGGTCGATAAAGTCTTGAGTTCTGTTTGTGTTCTGATTGTTCCCTGTTTCGAACTTGATTCTCTCAACTGTTTCATCTGGCTTTCTTTCCCCAACTCCATGGGCTGCTGTTTGTCTGGTTTGCTCGACACTGGCCTCATGACCACTCGTTTATACTCTTTTTCATCGTTGCCGAGTTCTTTCATCCGCAGTCACTCCTTCTTTACCTTCTGCTGTCGTCTTTTGTTTCTCGACTGGCGGCTCAATGCGTCATTTAGCAAGCGGGCCGGAAGGGACGTGGTCATTTTACTTTATGGCGGCACGAGAAACACCAAAACTTCTCTCTTCGTTTTGTCGTTTCTTCTCTCCTTTTTTTTTCCATCTCAAGGTGTTGAGACATACTTTTATCTGATCCAAAAGCATTGTTCAGGGTTGTTCTGCCCCTCGTCGGCGGTATACATATTGGCGAGGAGAGACAACACCATCCAGGGGGTCCCCTTTTTTAGGCCCTTTGTTTTTTTCGTGTCTTTTCATACTCGCTCGATTTGCTTTGGTCTGTTTAGCAACTCAACGTCTTTCATTTGTCTGGGCAAAATCCTTGATTTACACTTGAAAGAAGCCCTGGGCCATCAGTCGCTAGCCGACAGAGGTTTCGAGGGGCTTCTTAATGGGTTTTTGGGTGTTTTTCCTCAACGCTTTAGAGGTTACACTGGAGATTTGAGTGTCTGCTTAGAGACTCCAGTTCGGGCCAGCCCGCTCTATTATTTGTCTGTTTTTTTACTTGATCGACAGCCCCCCTGTCCGTTTCCCCCTAACGCTACCCTCGATGTCATCACCAACGGCTGGAATGGTATTGGAGGAGAGGGAGGGAACGGGGATAGGGCGCGCGGTCGACAACCCCATACAGCACCAAGTCTTGGTCTGGCAGCCTCTGTAGAAAGTCGGCTTTTACATAAAAGCATTAATTAATAAACTGCCATTTGCCAATATGTCCCTCCGGGGGCGGATGGGGCCAAATCACATTATCTTGGCCTCTATTTGCTCATTCAGCGCGGAGTTGTATGCTTCAAGGGGGTCACGTGCGTTGCGTGGGGCACAAAACAATGATGATACTTTTCTTTCTTTTTCCCCTTATTTTTCCCCTCAAACCTCCCCGCCATAAACAGTTCTTCTTCGCCAAACGTGAACTCGCGACGCCCAAAAAAAGATACCACGCCGTAATGGACGTCGATAGATTCTGCTGGCAGGTCCTCCAGCTCGAACCGCGACCCGACTACCCACCGCCGGGGGTCCTCCGCACAGAGACGTGTCAGTCGCAGCTCCACGCACGGCTTTTCGCGCCGGGGGCAGTGCCGCACCCGCCGCCGCTCCGGTACCGTTTGCGAGTGCTCAAGGAGCTGGTGGGCCGGATCGAGGCCAGCATCGAGGACTGGGACGAGCATGTATGAACCACCTCGGGCGTCTCGACTTGGCCCTGGACAAGGCTTCGCCACCCCCCCTTTTTTCCAGGTTGCAATTTCGACAGGGGAAATTAGAGGATGACCAACACAATGTTGAAATCGTCTGCTTTTTTTTTTTTGTGGGGAGTTAATTGCCGGTAATTCCCTCAGGGCATATCAGACGATCTAGCAACGGCCTTGACGGCGCTCATGTCCCAGCCGATGCCATCGGAGGCAGCCGCGGCGCAGCAAAAGAGTTATGTGACATATCACCTCTCCTTACTGCGGCAACGGCATCAGCAACAGCAGCCGCCGCCTCACCGACAACAGCCCGACAGGGACAGAAGCACAATCACGCTCCTCGAAACCCGCCAGCTCATCGCCGCCTCGGGCACGACGGGCCTCCGCACGTGGGAGGCATCCCTCCACCTGGGCCAGTACCTCTGCGCCCACCCGGCCACCGTGGCGGGGAAGCGCGTCCTCGAGCTCGGCGCGGGGACGGGCTACCTCTCGATCCTGTGCGCGGCGCACCTGGGCGCGGCGCACGTCGTCGCCTCGGACGGCAGCGACGAGGTGGTTGCCAACCTGCCCGAGAGCGCCTACCTCAACGGCCTGCAGCAGGACGATGGCGGCGGCAGCGACGGCGGCAGAGGAGAACCGCAACAACAACAACAACAACAACAAGCACACAGGGGCAAACTGCGACCGATGGAGCTGCGCTGGGGTCACGCGCTGCTGGGCACCGAGGACGCGCGCTGGAACGGCGGGGGGGCGGTGGACGTCGTGCTCGGCGCCGACATCACCTACGACGCCGCGCTCGCGCCGCCGCTGCTCGGCACGCTCGAGGAGCTGGTCGGCATGTTTCCGGCCGTCGAGGTGCTGGTGGCGGCGACGGAGCGCAACGCAGACACGTTGCGGGTGTTTCTGGACGGCGTGGACCGGTCCCGGCTCGTCGAGATGCGGGAGGAGGAGGTGGACTTTGCCGTCGACGGCTCGCGGGGCCCGTTCTTTGAGGACCGCGTGCCGATCCGCATCTGTAGGCTTGGGCGGAGAGGGCGGGGAGTGTGAGGAGGGTCGCTGACTCGACGGGGTATTATTTTTTTTTGGGGGGTTTTTTTCTTCGCACCATGAGGCGACTCGGGAATGTGGAGTACACCAGAGTAATGTTGACAATGGCAAAGTCAGCTTCGCATATAAAATTGCCCGCACAACTGTCTACTACCGAGTAGCGTAAGGGTCGAAATTGTGCCTCCACTCGTCATGAAACATACTGCATTGGTCATACCACACAATGGGACCTTTCTCGAGCCAACGTCCCATGATTCTCGTGGTCAAAAACCGGCTTCGAGTCCAAGCATGGACCTTGCAGCGTCTCTCTGATCCTTTTGGCGTCGCCAAATATCTGCCATTACGTGCCTCGGGACAGATTGTTGGTTTTGTCTTGCGATTCCCGTTATATTTACTCGTGAACGAGGCAAGAGGTAACCATGCTCCCATAAGAAACCCTTGTCAATTTCACATCGAGGTCATGCCAGATATGTAGGCATCAAAAAGGAAACAGGAGAAGGTCGTGTCATTATCAAAATTTGTCAAGGTACACCTGGTTAACAATTCAGGGAAATGCCGCAAAATTATCGTAAACAGCCCCCATCCTCTCCCCATGACCAGCATTAGTGATCACCCGTCGCCGAAGACGCACAGCTCCTCCGCCTCCTCCCCGTCCTCAGTTCCCGCTCGGCCTCCATGAGCCGGCTCTGTATCTGCATGCGAAAGCCCGCGTCTGCCCGGGCCTGCTCGCAGTTGAGCAGCTCCGTGAGGCTGCGCTTGATGGCCTCGTTGACGCCAAAGAGCTTCCTCTCGTCCTCGCCAAACAGGCAGACCTCGTAGTCGTCGGGCACCGTCTCCAGCGGCGACAGACACGTCGCCGCGGCGGAGGCCGGCGCCGGCGGTGGCGCCGCGGCGTGCTGCTGCTGCACGGGCGACGTTCCGCGGCCCTGGTGGTGGCGGCGGTAGTGCGACGAGGCCGAGGAGGAACGGCGCTGCTGCTGCTGCTGCTGCTGCTGCTGCGAGGGGGACGACGGTGGAGAGGAGGCGCCGTCGCCCGACGAGCCGGGCCGGTGGCTCAGGGCCAGACAGTCGAGGTGGGCCAGCAGCGCCTCGTGCTGCGACTCGAGCAGGCGGTACTTGGCCAGGTTGAGGTCGAGGTTGTGCGGGTGAGGAGCGTAGTCATCGACGTCGTCGTCTTGTGTGAATGTCGCCGGCCTTGGCGCGGGTTCTGGTCGTTGACGGCCGGCAGCGGTATTTGAGGGTGCAGGAACTGCGGACATGATGCGCGTCGGCGGGGACGGGCGAGCGTCGAGTGGGAGCATGGTGAGATGTTGGACTGTGTGTGCGGGTACGGTTGACGGGTACGGAGTTGGTTTTGTCCTGTTTGGTGACGTCTTTGTCGACTGTGTTTTCCGTTGGCCGAACTCTACTGTCGGGGAGAATGCGGATGTCGTACCCATCGAAATGGTTTTGAATGGGTATATTTTTGTGTATTTAGGCGTTGATATTTGCCAGAATGTGTGTGTGGTGAAGCAGCAAATATCCTTAGTCCCTTGGTAGACAGAGGTCGAGCTCGTGTTGGGAGCTCCGCGACTATATCTGGAAGCCAAGGGGCAGATCAGATAGTGGCGAGTCGACGATATCGTAGGGGGGGCCCTGTTGAATTAAGTTTAAAGGGACTCGTCCCAAACGTCGAACCGGTCGAGTTAATCCCAGTAGCAGTAAGGGCGTGCTGCAGTCGGGGCAGGCAGCCACTTGCACAAACGACTGATGTTTTGCAGTCGGCTGTGCGTCGTATGCCACTAGCGTTACCGGTTTGATAGCGACGGCGATGACGATGATGGTGTATGCGAGAAGGACGTTGGTCTTCCAGACGAAGACTAGGAAGCAAAGAAGGTTCTGGTTTCTGGCGACGTCGGGTGGGTTTAAATCCTAAAAGGATAAGAATCAACAAGTCCTGCCCCGACAAGCAAGTGCCGAGTCACCCGGGAGGATAGCACCGGATCTGACCCTGTCCCTGCGCTGGCTGGTCCTGGACCGTCGTTTGTGAGGGCGAGGGTAGGCGTGGCACACAGGGTGACTCGGTGGTTGCGCAAAGATGGTAGAGGTGGCCGGTGAGGTATCGAGTGACTGCGATTGAAACACAGGAAAGTGACGATGGCGTCGACTGGACGGCGGTCTAGACTAGCATAGATGACGGCAACACCGATGTATCGAGTGTAGATCGGCGCTATTATCGACTAGTACTAGCATAGATGGTTGGACTAGCCGGTACAGCCAGACGTGGATTCTTTTGATGGAATGGATAATTATTATGATACTAGACGGAATAGCAGTAGCAAAAGCATTGGCCGAATGGTTTGCTGATGGCGTCGCCGCTGGTGGTGCCCCGTCCAAGACAAGACCTTTTTTTTCCCCCCGAGAAATGGGTTCAGGGTCCAAAACCAAGAGGTATCACTCGTCACAAAGATGGACAAGGTGCCAATGAACAAAGAAGTAGGAGATGATGATGGGGGTAATAAAGTCAGGATGTTCGAGTATTTTTTTTCTCCCTCGGGGTCGGGTCTTGCCAGAGAAGAGAGTTTGGGCTGGCTAAAAGCAAGATGCGACGGTTTGCCGCAGAGTATTTTTATATATCGCCGTCTAAAGTGAAGCTGACGCAAAATGACGAGGGGGTTTCTTAATCTTTTGTCTGAATATCATACTAGAATAGTAGATGGATGGCCAGTCTTGTAACAAGTAGTTACTCTGCGATGAAATAAAGTATCAAGTACCTACTGAAACCAACCCGTTTTCCAAAACAACCGTCGCCCGCCCGGACTATTCACTCCCTCCTCCTTCGCATCAAGCAATGATCAACAGCCTTGTTCCCCCCCTTTGCCCCCCCTTCGATCCGGTAACCGTCAAAAGCTGTAAGCCAAGAGAGAGAATCCCCACCGATGAACGCGGGTGATCGACCTTTGTCAGCTTGTGTGGCTCAGTCGATAACGGCCACAGCAAATCAAACGCCATATAGGGCTTTGACCCCATGTTTGTGTATGTGTGTGTGTGTGTGTGTGTGTGTGTGTGTGTGTGTGTGTGTGTGTGTGTGTGTTGTGTAAAGATTTGCCGAGTTGTTGTCATCACAAAGCATTCATCCCTCCCTATCAAAACAATTAAAAATAAAAACAAGTCAATGATCTCATTGCTGGCTTCGTACACGCAAATACGTCAAAACGCCTCATATCATCATCCCATCGCCGTTCTTCGCTTCCACTTCATCCATCCCACATGACCCCAATCAGACGTGGACCGTTACCTCACCGCAACCACTACCCTTTGTATTCTAGACCATTCCAAATTCCCAAGCTGCATGACTGTCCCCATCCCGCCAAGTGAGCCAAGTTTTCCTCTTGTGCCAATTAGGCAGACTGACGTCTTTGGTTCCTGACGTCTTCAGAATACATGCTGATCCCCTGAAAACCGTGGGCCTGTCTTTGCATCTCCTTCGCATAACAAATGTTTTCTTTGATACTTCCCATCGCGAATCATGTCCTCAATCTTGAGAACCATGACCATAATCCCGATATGCCTCCAGTAAAACTACAACAACGCACCGGTGTAACCGCCATCACTGCGACAGATCGCCGTCAACAAATGCATCGTACAAAGCACCCCCTGCCCGAGCGACCTAGGCTCGCAGAGACTGCCGTTTACCCGTCGCATTCTTCCCTGTCGCGGGCCTCTCCGAAGCTGCCCTGCTGCCGCTGCTGCCGCCGCCGCCTTCGCCAGCCCTGTCGTCCGCGCCCCTGATCCTGCTCCTCGTTGCCGGTACGCTGGCCCCCCTGAGGCCGCCGTACTGGATCGTTCCTGGCACCCCAGAGGAAGTTTGCCGCACAAGAGACGACTGAGTCTCGTAGTCCCCATCCACCTCGTCATCCGCATAGTCCTCCACGTACACCGGCTCCGGGCTGCTGCTCGGGATGCTGATAACCTCGTCGTGCTCCGTCGGCATCGACTTGGGAATCGAGGCCTGCCGCCGTCCGACGCCCTTGGCCCCCCTAGGAGATGGCGGCGAAACGCGCTTGCCAAAGGTCTGCGGGTGCTTGCCTTCCTTTTTCACCGCCGCCTTTATCATCGGCGAGATGTCGCGCTGCTCGGCCTGGCTCATGCTCTGCTTGATTGTCACTCTAGGCGTCTTTTTGAAATCGTCTTGATCCGAGGGTTCTTGCTCGTCGAGCTTCCGCATCTCTTCTCGGTACTTGTCGTCTCTGGCCCGCTCGACCTTGACCTTGTAAGCGGACACCGCAGCCAGCCTGGCGGAGCTGGGACTGCCTGTGGCCCGTCCCGAGGGACATGTGTGCCACAGCGTGCTGATTGACGGCAATGACGATGCCAGCGACGAAGAGCCCCTATCCTCCTTGGTCTTGATAGGCGTCTGAGGTGCGCGGGGAGTCGGAACTTGGCTCTCGTCAATGTCTTCCATGTCCCCCATCATGACATCGTCGTTTATGTCAATCATGGCACGGTCAGCATCTGGTTGCTGTCGACCGCTTTGCACGCTACAAGCTGACGATGATGGCGGTACATCCAGCGACGGATAGCGAACGTCCTGAGATGACGATCCTTGGGCTGTTTCTACCGCAAGATTGGACCTCAGGTCGGGACTGGCCACCGGCTGCCACGAGGTCTCACGCCCAGACTCTCCCTTGTCCTGCCCATCTTCCAGACACGATATGGAAGCGTCGTTCTCCAGCTGGCGCGACGGACTATCCAGGTCATCCTCCCCCTGCAACTGATCAGGGCCGCTTTCAGATGCCCCGCCGGCTTCATCACTGCCCCGGGTCTCCGGCTCAGACGGCGGCGCAAGTGCGCCATCGACAAACATGCCTGGTTCTTCATTCACTGGCTCAGGTTCCTGTGCCGTCTCGGGGATGGCGCTGTCGTTGCCAACACTGTTTGCTAGGGGGGGCTGTCGGATCTCTAGAGAGTTCGGCTCATCATTAGTCTCTGCTTGATTCTTCAACCTCGAGCCGGGCCGTCTGCCCTCCTCTCGACTGACATGTTCGCCGTCGCCCTCCATGGTCGTGGAGACTTCGTTACTTGTGGACCTGTCGTCCGCGCTCACAGGCGGCCCTAGCGGTGCTTGGCTATCAAAAACGACAGACATACTGTTCTCATGAGTGCTGGGCACCTCCACCTGGGCGTCATCGTGGCCGCCGTCACTGTCACCGCGATCACTTTGTATGGGACGCTGCTGAATGCGGGGCTCGATGAGCTCCGACAGTGCCAGTGTCCGCCACCCGTCGGCCTCCTCAGACTCCTCGTGCTCCTCCATCTCCTTGTCCTCGTCGTCGGCATCTGGCATTTCGAATCGCCCATAGATCCTCTCGCCCGTCTCCTCGTCGTATGTCTTCTCCTTCCTGTCCACGCCGCGGTCCCGCCGCGCCAGAACCACGCGCAGCAGCATCCCGTCGTCGCTAACACTGGCCACAATTGCCGAAACGTCGGCCATCTGCGGCTGCCAGCTTGTCGCTTCGGATAGTACCCAATGTTTCCACGTGATGACCATACCAGGCTCTGCATCTCCTGGCTTGAGCAGTTGCAATGTCGACAGGTCCGCGGGTAGCGACGGAAGATCGTCCAAATCTGTAAACTGGCTGTCCGCCACCGAGACCTCGGGTTCATTGCCGCTGACGTCCTTATCGCCGGTGCCCTTCCCCTCGATGCCCTCGTGGGAGTCTTCGTCGTAGTTTAAGAATGTGACGTCATCGACCTGCTCGTCGACCTGGGCAAACTTGAGCTTCTTCGTCGCCGAGTGGCCGTGGTCGCCGGTCTGATAGTATTCGACTGCTGCACGCCGCTTTCTTTTCCCGCCCCGGCCCCAGCCGCGTTGCTGCGGGTCCCAACGCTGCTCAAAGGGGAATGGAGGTTCGCTGAGCTCGACGCCATCCTCGACGCACTCCACTGCGCGATAGTTGATCTTGGTCCTCCATGTGTTAGGCTCCTCGGTTGTAGCATCTATGTCCATGGCGGGCGGCGCGTTGACTAATCTAGGGACCCGAGGAGGATATTTTGGCTTTTCAGTCGTGGTAGATGTGGCCAGCGCAGCCAGCAGAGCTCTTTTGCGCTCCTCCAACGAGTCCGCTCTGGTGGAGGTTGTCGCCTTTTGGGCCTCTGCTGCTTCTGCCTTGGCTTTAAGTACCTGTTTCAAGGCGCGGCGTCGGGCGTTGCGACTTCTCGTCTTGGCCTTGCCCAATGGCGGGGAGGCGCTGGTGATGTGATCCTTATCCGAGTGGGCTGTAGACTGGGAATGTTGGCTGGGATTGCCGGATTTGGGCGCCCTGGAATCATGCTTGGATTGCGGTTGTTGAACCAGACGTTGAGAGGCCTCAGAACTTGGTGGCTTGGATGAGAGCTCTTCCGGACCTTCGTCGTCGGAATCAGAGCTATCTTCAGAGTCGTCAGAGCTGCTTTCAGACTCATCATCGGAATCGGAAGTGCTATTGTCGTCCTCCTCTTCCTCTCCGTCGGTGCTCCCGGCACTGCTAGTGTCAGGCGCAGCAACGACTCGTCTGCTCCGGGACTGAGATGCAGTTGGTGACTGATCTTTGTCTTCATCAGATTCGCTGCTGCTGTCACTATCCTCTTCCTCACTCGACGAACTGCTGCTGTCAGGAGAGTCTGATCTAGGCAGAGGTGTCTTGGAAGCGATGGCAAGCGTCCGCTCGTCTGCCTCATCGCCTTCACTTTCGCTCGAGTCGTCACAAGAGTCCACGTTCGGTTGCAACCCAGTGGCTTGTGCAGGTTCTTCGTCTGATTCTTCTGAATCGACCTCACTTGGAGCCTCAAAATCGCCATCATCTACAGAGGAGCCAGCCGGATATAGCCAAAGAGCTTGTCCTTTCCCAGCCGCATTGCTCTGTTGGCCCTCAAGGTCAACCTTCTTGGGCTTCGTCCGCTGCAGAGCTGCCGCCATGTGACTCAACGCCTCACCAGCCATGATGGAGCCGCTCGGGAAACCATGTTGGTCGTAGTACCTGACAAGCGAGTTGACACTGTCTTCAGAGTCGGATTGATCGTCTTCTTCTTGTTCCTCGTATATCTCTTCATCTCCCGCTTTCTTGTCTCCGTCATCCTCATCGGCACTCTCGTCCGCGTCCGCATCAACATGTGCACTGGCCCTGGGCGGCAACGGCGGGTATAGCTTATCCTTGAGAAACTCGTAGGCCTGCGCCGACTCTGCCGTGTGGATGGCCCTGTACAGCCGTTTGACCCTGCGGTAGCTCATCTGCGGCACGTCGTCACTCTTGAGCCGTTTGTACACCCGCCGCGCATTGTAGTCGCACTCGATGGCGATCTCCATCAGGTCTAGCATTGGCCTGCCGGGGAACGCGGCTCCGAGGCATGCCAGCAGGTCCAGGATAGCCAGATTCTCGTCCATGTCGTCCGAGTATAGGTTCTTGGGGTATCTGCGAACCCACCTCGGGGTGTCTGAGGCGCCACGTGCGATGAATGCCGGAAACAGGGTGCACAGAAGATGGCGCTTGAGCTCGTCCGCGCGTTGCTGGTCGTCCTCAATGCCGCTGCCTTTCGAGTCGTCGTCGTCATCGTCGTTGCATGGGTTCTCGCGAGATACGGGGCTGCTCGGGGGTGGGGATTCGTGAGGGTCTGACAAGGGTCCCGTCTGCATTGCTGCTTCTTCGTTGTCGCGATGCAGCGCAGTGAGCTCGTCCTCGCCTATTTCAGACAGCGGCTCGTCCATTTCCACATCGTCGTCGGCATCTTGCTCCGAGAAGTCATTGTCCTCGTCGTCTTCTCGCTCCCCAAATTGTTTGATCCGCAACGGTCGCCGGTCCTCGCTGGGGCTCTCATCGTCGTCAATTGGGTGCTGTGCTTCCTCGCCGTCGTCTGTCAAGAGCCTGCGGCGTTTCCGCGGGGGTATGTCGATGACCGGGCGTTTTGGTGGATGCCGCAGCAGGGGGCGACCAAATGGCACACCGTCGACCAGGTGTTTCCCGTCAGAGGAGATTTGGAGCCTCCCGCTGAGGCGGCGCTTCTTGAGGTCCGGGGTTAGCAGGGGCCGAATATAGACCTCCTCGTCGTGCTGCAGTATAGAAGCGACGGGTTGGTAGTGGAGAGCCTCGAAGGCGGCTCCGTCGTTACCGGAGCGCAGCTCGACAGCATAGTCGTCCAGGCCCCAGTGATCTGACTCGAGGGGGACGACGGCATTGATCTGCTCGAGCAGTTGGAAGACGGTTGGACCGCCATCGAGCGATATGTTGAAGAGGACGCGGGTTTCGGGGAGATTGTGGCGGCGGACCACGAGGCGTAGCCGTATATCTGTGTTCGGTCCCGACATAGGGAAGACAATAATCAACAGCGAAAAGAATGTGGGTATCAAGACATTGAGTACGGTAGAAGAGCAGGAAATGAAAGTGAAGGTGTGTGGCCGAGGCTCAGGCTGAGGTGATGTTCAAAGCTGAAGATGCAGACGACGAGCTGCCCGCCAGCAAAGAAAGGTTCGGTAGATTTTTTGTGGAGACTAATTTTGCTACAAAGACGCGAAGGGCGCGTTGCAGCGCAGACAGACAAGACTGCCCGAATGCGGGGCTAATTCCCAGGGTCTCGATCACTTAGACAAGACCAGCTGACCATGACTTACCGAATACATATCGCGAGATGGTGACGGCGGTGCGGTTAATAAAATAGACCCGGTATCTGCTAAAAACTCGCCTCTTTGCTCTGGCCTGCCTGCCTTGTTTCTGTTGTTAAGAATACTGTCCCAACTAAAAACCCAACCCCAGCTATCGTCATCACGCAAACCCCCCAAGACAAAGATACCTACCTACCTACCTACCTACCTACCTACCTACCTTACTTACCTACCCAACCGCCCAGCATGGCGCCTAAACCCATCAACATCTTGATTCTCAACCCCAACTCCTCGAGAGAGATGACCGAAGGGATGAGGAAGGCTGTTGCCGAAGTTGTAAGTTGTGCTCAGGTTCCCGGCAAACCTAGGAACACTTGACACAAGAACCCCTATGGATGTGCCTCCTTGCTCCCGTGTTTATACCAAAATCCCGACCCCCAACAGTCTCAGTCTCAAGGTTTCACAAACTGCACCTTCCACTACCAAACTGCCCCAGCCACCAGCCCAGCGAGCATCAACAACGCCGCCGACCTGGCCACATCGACCGAGGCCGTCCTGCCCGCCCTCGGGGACCCGACCGCGCAGGACTATGACGCCGTCCTGGTGGCCTGTTACAGCGTCCACCCGCTTGTGGTGCGCCTGCGCGGTGGCGGAAGCGGGTCCACGACGGGGACGACGACAACGACTACCATCGTCCTCGGCATATTCGAGGCTAGCATCCTGTCCGCCCTATCGCTGCTGGAGCCCTATACCGACGACACCGCTTTCGGCATCGTCACCACCGGCCGCTTCTGGGAGGCGCACCTGGCCGCGGGCGTCTCGGCCTTCCTAGGGCTGGGCGCCGCCGGCCGGACCACGAGGTTCGCAGGGGTGTTAACCACGGGCCTTGACGCAAGCGACTTCCACGGCGATGTGTCGCGCGACGTCGCTGACGAGAGACTGAGGGAAGCGACGCGCAAGCTACTCCGGAGCGGCAAGATTAGAGTCGTCATCATGGGCTGCGCCGGCATGGCCGGGCTGGAGGAAATCATTCGGGCCGTGGCGGCGGAGGAGTATGGCGACAAGGAGAGGGTCTACGTGGTCGATGGGGTCAAGGCCGGAGCAGGTTTGTTGCTAGAGACGGTGCGTAGTGCGCGCATGTTTGGTTAGACAGCAACTGGCTTTTCAGCGCCCAGGCTTGGTATGAATTCGGTGTGATACTTGACTGTCTCAAAAGCATACATACCTCGGACCTGAAAAATAATAATTCAGGATATTCATACCGACAAGCAAATGAAGAAGGAAAAAAAACAAACAATAGGGAAACACGCCCATACCGTGACTCCTAGTCCCAAAACGCCCTTGCTTGTGCTCCTTTGCCCAATTTCTCTTGTAGACCCCGAGGCCATTGGCCACTTGTACTACGTGGCGATCTTCCACTCAAAGCCTGATGCGTTCCACGCTCAGTCAACCCGTCTGTCCGTTGCCGTCCGCCCCCAGACTTCGTCGGCATCCTTCTTGCCCAGAGTCTCGGGCACGTAAAAGGAGATGAAAACGAAGCAAAGGGCGCCAAATCCGGCGAACAAGAAGAAGGCATAGCCGACGCCGCCAAAGGCCCTGTTGAGAGCCGTGTTTACGATGGGGAAGAACTGCGCCACCAGGAAAGTAGCCAGGTAGTTGGCAGCTAAGCTCCAGCTCTGCACCGCCCCAACAGCCTCCTGTCCAACCAGCTCGCTGGCCATGATGAACGGCACGGGGCCCAGGCCCACGGCGAAGCTGGCCACGAAAAGGAGCACGAAGAGGGCGGATAACAGCTTGAAGCCAAAGAGGATGCTGAGCGCAAGGCCGAGAGAGCTGCCAGACTGTCCTGCTATGGATAGTAGCAGGCAGGTCTTTCGGCCAAGGCGGTCGGGCAGGGGCGAGCAAGCGACCGTCGTGAAGAGGTTCACGACCGAGATGAGAATGGTGATGAGCCCCGAGTTGATGGGGAGCATGCCGTCGAGGAGCGAGACGCTGTACATGATGATGCTGTTGATGCCGCATATCTGCTGCGAGAACATGATGCCCACGACAGACACTATCGCGGGCCGGTAAAAGGGGTCCCGGACAACCTGCACAAAGCCCATGTGCACCGGCGGGCTAGAGCTGAGAGCGCGTGGGGCAGGAATAGCGGCCTCGGCGTCGTTGCCAGTAGCAAGCAGGCCCTGCGTCTCGTCGACGATCACGTCGTCGTCGTCCGTGTGGGGGCCCCAGGCGGCAATCTCGGCCTCGATGTCGGCGCCGCTTCCGCGAATACGCTGCAGAGTCTCGCGCGCCTTGACGTTCTCGCCCTTGTGCGCAGACAGCCAGGCAGGGCTCTCTGGAACGCGCATCAGGCCGCCAGCGTGGATACCGGCGATGATAGCACCGGCGCCCATTATCCAGCGCCATGCGGAGCCGTACGAAAGGAAGTAGCCGAGGGTCTGCGTGCTCAAGATGCCGATGTTGCAACCTATCTGGGTAAATGCACCGAAGAAGCCTCGCTTGGACGGCGGCGCTACTTCAGAGACGTACAGGGGCACAATGACGGTAGCGGCCCCGGCGGCCAGTCCGTTTATCAGCCTGCCTAGCCCAATGACGAAGACACTGCCGGCCAGGGCCTCGATGATGGAGCCAGCTAGGAATGTCCATGCGGTGTATTTCATTGAGAGGCGACGGCCTTGGCGGCTGCAGACAGGTCCGGAACCAAGGGCGCCTGCCAGGCCACCGATGGTGAAGATGGAGGAGATGGAGGCGAAAGCGGCCTCGGTCATGGGGATACAGTCGGCATTCTCTTGATTGGTATCGAGGCTGCGTCCTAGGATGGAGCGGATTGCGGCGGCGGCGACGGCGATGGAAGATTTCTTGCAGGTGATGACATCTTGGGGAGCGTTGAGTTCAGCCTGCGGATAAGCGTTAGCTAGGGTTGGTGAGTCATGGGTTTTGTTGTTCAGACACCAGACGGAAGAGAGGCTGTTTACCAAGTGGAAGCCAAACTGCAAAGGTCCAAGGACGGATACAAGGAGGAGGATGAGGAAGTATGGGGTCACGTCGCGCATGCCCGCGATGGAGGGAGCCATGGTTCCGGTTTCGGTTTGAGGGACGAGGTTTCGATCGAGGGCAATCGAGGTGCGAAATATATGTCGTAGGCAATTGACGACAGAAACAGCTTGTGTTGGAGTCCAACAACGGGCGTTTTGGTCGTGGGAGCAGGCGATTTAAAAGACGCGAACGGCGGGAGAGGAATGGCGCCGGATTGAGCGGCCCTAGAAGCCGGAGTTGGAGAGCTCAAGTTCCAGTAGCGGTGCTTGGACGAGAGCATAAGGCATAAGGTAGGTACATGCAGCAGCAGCAGCAGATGCGGGGGAAGTGGAGGTTAATGATGCGATGAAATGCAAAGCTACAAGAGGTCCTCGCTTCTAACCCTGACCCTTAAAACACCTCGCGATGCTTCAAGGCAAGCCCAATTGCTTTGCTTTTACGGCTTGATTCCAGATGTCAACACACGCTTCACCGTCGACTCCAGCGTGTCCAAGTCCTCGTCTCGTATTCCAATCAGCTCGTTGTCGTTCTTCTCATAGAGCGTGCCACCATCGGACCAGATTCTCGTCAAAGTCAGATGCGCCGCCACAGGATTCTTCAACTCCCACATCTTGTCCTCTTTAGCACGGAAATCGGCCAACGACACCGAGTTGATTTTCCACTTGGTCTTGGTTTGCTTTTCAAACTCGTCGAGGATCTGGTTTGGCGTCGCCACAAAGGACTGCATCCGGAGTGCCGCCGGCGTCGAGGCGGGCGGGTTCCTCAGGGCTGCAATGAGGAACTTGACGTTGCTGAACCGGGGGTTGCCAGCGGGTGTTAGCTTTGGATTCTCTCGTTTCCAGTTCATCTCAGGTGAGGGGCTACTTACTCGCGTATAGTGCTGAATCCAATCCTGCCATTCGCGTCCCCGACAACCTTGACCTCCTTGCTGTCCTGGTCCGTGGAAAACTTGATCCACGCTTCGAACCAGGGCCCGGTGACCAGGTACACGACGCGAAGCCGCTTGACCTCGTCCCTCACAAACCTCCGGACGGCAAGCTTGTCCTGGTGAGGCTTCTCCTGCGCGCTCGACGGCCCGTGCTCGACATCGGTCCCATACTCAGAGGGTAAGAACCAGCGCACGCCGCTGCCCTCGGCCAGCCGCAGCAGCTCAATCTGCTGCCGGATCACGTCGCGCCCCACGGCCGATATGACCGTGTCCACGCCTTTGTAGGAGGCCTTCACATCTTCCGGGTTATTCAGGTCGCCGATGATAACGGTCACTCCGGCGGCTTTCCACTTGGCCAGCAGGTCTGCCTTTGAGGCTGCGGTGCCGGGGGATGTGAAGATGGCGAGCTTGGAGAAGGGCGGGCTCGCTTTTAAAAGCCCCTGAGTGAAGGGGAGCCCTATTTTGCCCGTTGCTCCAAAGATGAGGATGCTGGTTGGTGTGGCAGCTGACATTTTGACGGGAAAAATGGGCCAGCTCCAAAACGAATATGTCTATTGGCAGCAGGCGTTGGGTTCGGGACAAGTTTCAAGATGCAATAAGATATGAGGTGAGTGCCGGATGAGACTGGTTAAAGGTTGGGACGGTTGGATGTTGCACATTACTGAGTACATGCACATTACCCAGCGGCCCCGGATGGCAGTATCAAATATGTAGTATCTACCCAACCGACAAGGATCAGTCGGAAGCTTGTCTACCAAAGTAGTACGTATAGCTTAGTACAGTTAGTAGTAGTACTACCAAGTACGTGCTACATTGGGCAAGTTCCGAGGCCCTGAAAAAAGCGTATGAAATTGAAAAGGCTTCAACCTTTTTGTCTTTCAAGACAAGTACTGAGCTGGGCGTTTCGTGTGCAAAATTCAAATCTCGTCTGAATTACGTAGTAGCAGCGCAAAAATGTGCAATAACACACTGTCACGAGATTCATAGTACTGTGTTGGGATCTTCAGCTCGAAACCTTGGAATCAACAGAGTTGTCGCGTGTTTCTTCGCTTGCCATTGACATTGAATCTTGTTACCAATTCACGACGCAACAATGTCATGACGGCGTTGATGAGCGGCAGTTGTGAATCCTCGTGGCCTTGATGTTTGTTTGCCAACGGTGGGGCGCTTCAAGGAGGAACCTCGGCGAAGAAAGCGTCGAAGCCGCCCTCATCCCGTTTAGCGCGGGGAAGCCGGCTGCCGAATGCCGCCATCGGCTTCGATTCATGGGTACCTTGTTGTGATCAAATTGATTGATGCGCAAGTCATCCGTTCTCCCACATTAGTAATGGCTGCTCGACGCTCTGGTTCATCGGCGTGTGCTTTGCATTTGTGATCCGCGTTTGTCGATAATTCTTTTTTGAGGTCGACAAGCTCAGAGTCCCAGAGTAACGTCGACTATTGCCACCGTTCAATTAATTCCGGGGCCGCCCTCATAACCAGCATAGTGGAGTAGAGGCTATCTACCTAGGCATCCGTGCCCCTCGGCCTCTAGGTAAGACCAGATGGACCCCTTGGACAAACACGCCACCTCAATGAAAGTAGCCGCTGATTGCTCAAAAGGCGCTCATAACGAACATCAATCTCCCTACAGACACGCCCGCACGCCATCGCACATGGACACCTCACCGGCGCCAGCGGCAGCGGCGCAGTCGTCGCGGACAGGCAGCCCGAAGCTGCCGTCCTTCTACTCTCCTCCAACACAACCCTCCACGGCCGCAGACGGCGTGCCCAGCAGCGAATCGACCGCTCTGGACGGCACACCACAACGCGAGCCGTCCGCGCCACTCGCGCCACGACCCATGGCCCCGGAAAACTCGCAGCCGTCGGCGTCCATACTCCGCGGGGCGCTGAAACACGAACAGGCATTCCCCCCGCCATCCCTCCTCTCGCCAGCCTTCACCCCGCCCGGGACGCCGGGGACGTCAACGCCGAACCCCAATGCCGCAGGCGGCGTGGTGCCACGCGGCGTCCCCGTCGACAGCAGCGTCGAAACGGGCGGGTGCGGCAGCAAGCGGCCGCGGCTGCTTGAGCGGCTACCACAGGTGCAGTGCATCGTTCGCGCGCGCATCCCCACCACGGCGGGGACCCAGATGTTCCTGCATCTGTACACCAACGATGTAGACAACAAGGAGCACCTCGCCATCGTGTTCGGCAACGACATCCGCAGCCGGAGCCTGGACGCCCCGCGGCCGGGCGAGACCGAGATGGACCGCATGATCAGGGGCGCGTACACGGGGGTTTTGTACCCGGGGCGGACGAGCAGCAGCAATTCTGTGGTATCAGGCGAGCAGCAGCAGCAGCAGCAGCAGCAGCAGCCGCAGGGCGGCGAGCAGCGTCAGAACATTCCCCTGGTACGCATACACAGCGAGTGCTACACGGGCGAGACGGCGTGGTCAGCCCGGTGCGACTGCGGCGAGCAGCTGGACGAGGCGGCGCGGCTCATGTCGCTGCCCTCAAACGGAGGTGGCGGCATCATCGTGTACCTGCGGCAAGAAGGCCGGGGCATCGGGCTCGGCGAGAAGCTCAAGGCGTACAACCTGCAGGACCTCGGGTCCGACACGGTCGAGGCAAACCTGCTCCTGCGGCACCCGGCGGATGCACGGTCGTACGGTCTCGCGACGGCAATCCTGCAGGACCTGGGCCAGACTGATATCCGGCTGCTGACCAACAATCCGGACAAGATCCGCGCAGTCGAGGGGCCCAACCGGGAGGTAGTAGTCAAGGAGCGGGTGGCTATGGTTCCGTTGAGCTGGAGGGGCAAAGGTGGGTTTAAGAGTAAGGAGGTGGAGGGTTACTTGAAGACCAAGGTGAGTTATGCTACCATATTGGGTTGCCGAGGACGGCATGGAAACCAGTCTTTTTTTTTTTTTGCACCATGCTGATCTTATTTTTCTGAGCACAACAGATTGAGAAAATGGGCCACATGTTGGATAGCGGGTCGATGCCTTGATGGCCTTCTCACGGAGAGGACGAAGAAGCAATCGCGCGTGAGCTGGGTGGGGGGAGTTTGGAGCTGCATGTCGCTCGCTCAACCAAGCAAGGGCGGATAGCTTCGTCGAAATCTCGAGTAACTGTACAGCTAGTTCTAGATACCTATATAGACGCATGCAACGCAACCAAGGGGGCTGGGCATGGAGATGGGGATGCATCTACTGAGTAAAATAGGTATCCATGCAATCTTCGTCATTTCAAACCTCGTCGACGTCCCGGTCCCGAAATCACGTGGCCGGCCTCCAATTCACACTCCTAACTTTGACTGGCCGCTGCGGCGCTGACGCAGCCGGACCCCACCCAGAGGTGATGTGACCACCGCAGCAACCCCCACAGCTCTCTCGCCCGGAACAAGGCACGGCACCTCGATCGTCACTCCGTCGTCCAACCCCGTCCGGTCCTTGGGTCAGTGAACGCGCTGACAATTGTTACTTGAACTGCGCTCCCCTAGAGAATCATAACTACGAACCTCCACAAGTGACGAGGGAGGGCCTGATTCAAAAGCACCCATAGACGCGGTCTCGACGGCTCAACGCCCTTACCTCGAATCGATCTCTACTCGCCGCCATAATGGCAAACCCTCCGCCCATAGGTAAATACCTTTGCCTCCTCCAACTCTCCCTCTCGCCATGCGAAGCGCATTTCAGAGCTGGCTGTCGCCTCTAGTAGTGGAAATCGCTTTCACTTCTAACAGTTTGCTGCGCCCTTTTAAATCATCTCAACTGACCCTTCCCGCCTCCCACGCAGTCCTCGATGGCGGCACAGGCTTCCTCAAGGTCGGCTACGCGGCCCAGAACTTCCCCGAGCACCAATTCCCCTCCATCGTCGGGCGGCCGATCCTGCGAACCGAAGAAAAAGGCGACAACATCCTGGGGCCCGACGGAACCGAGATCAAGATCAAGGACATCATGTGCGGCGACGAGGCGTCGGCAGCGCGCACCATGCTCCAGGTCTCGTACCCCATGGAGAACGGTATCGTCAAGAAGTGGGATGACATGCAGCACCTCTGGGACTACACCTTTAGCGAGAAGCTCCAGGTCGACACCACCGGCCGCAAGATCCTGCTGACGGAGCCCCCAATGAACCCCGTCAAGAACAGGGAGCAGATGTGTGAGGTCATGTTTGAGAAGTATCAGTTTGGTGGCGTCTACGTCGCAATCCAGGCCGTGCTGGCGCTATATGCTCAAGGTAGGTAGGCAGGCAGCTTTGAAAATGGGGTGGGGGACATGGGTTCATATCCCCCGTGGCTTCATTTGGTTGTTCTGTTCTAACCGGCGACCCATCCCCCGTTCTACACTTGAACAGGTCTCTCCTCCGGTGTCGTCGTCGATTCGGGCGACGGCGTGACGCACATCGTCCCCGTCTACGAGTCCGTCGTGCTCAACCACCTCACGCGCCGCCTCGACGTTGCCGGCCGCGACGTGACGCGCAACCTGATCGCGCTCCTCCTCCGCCGCGGCTACGCGCTCAACCGCACGGCTGACTTTGAGACGGTCCGGCAGATCAAGGAGAAGCTCTGCTACGTGTCGTACGACCTCGAGCTCGACAAGCGGCTGTCGGAGGACACGACGGTGCTGGTGGAGAGCTACACGCTGCCCGACGGACGCGTGATCCGCGTGGGGAGCGAGCGCTTCGAGGCCCCCGAGTGCCTCTTCCAGCCCCACCTCGTCGACTGCGAGCAAAAGGGCATGGCCGAGTTCCTCTTCGACACCATCCAGGCCGCCGACGTCGACGTCCGCAGCAGCCTGTACAAGGCCATCGTGCTCTCGGGCGGCAGCAGCATGTACCCGGGTCTGCCCTCGCGGCTGGAGAAGGAGCTCAAGCAGCTCTGGCTGACCAAGGTCCTCGGCGGGAACCCGGAGCGGCTGAGCAAGTTCAAGGTCAGGATAGAGGACCCGCCGCGCAGGCGGCACATGGTCTTTTTGGGCGGCGCCGTCCTGGCCAACATCATGGCCGACAAGGACAGCATGTGGATCAGCAAGCAGGAGTGGGAGGAGCAGGGTTCGCGGGTGCTGGAGAAGCTGGGGCCGAGGAGCTGAAAAAGAGTGTGTCGAGTGGGAATAAATAAAAGGGCCGCATCGCCGTCGTTTTTTTTTTCCCTTGTTCTGTTTTTTGTTTCTTCCGCTCCATTCCTCTGGCCTCGGTGATGGGGCCGAGACAGGCGTAATGATGACTTGATGAATGCTGGGACGTATTTTTTGTTGTGGCTCACTTTTTTTTGACTGTTTCCACTCCGTAAAGCTACATATCGATGGACAATGGCATTACTGCCAGATGTAGATAACATGGGACGTGTTTCGTCTACAGGCATATATATACACAACGATTGCGCTTCCTTATATGTTTCTGTCTTGCATGCGCGCGCGTTGTGTTTACACTTGATAACATTTGTCTTGGTTATTCTAGTTTTGTTTTGCTGCACATCACACGGGAGCATCAAACCTATCCGGCCACTCAAGCTCTATCCTCTAGGTCTAGCGAATGCTCTTTGTTTCTGCCCGGCTCCACGCTCTTTATCTTGTGGCCACGACTCTCACAACGACCACCAATCTCTTTCTATCGTTTTATCATGTCCTCGCGGTCCGGACCCGTCCCCACCCAGCCGACCTTGACGCCGACGTGCTTCTCGATCAGCTCGACGTACCGCCTCGCCTGAGCCGGCAGGTCCTCAAACTTCTTGACGTGCGTCGTGGGCGTGTTCCAGCCCTCCAACTCCTCGTACACCACCTCGCAGCGCTCCAGCAGCGACAGGTCCGCGGGGAAGAAGTCCAGCACGTCGCCCGTGACGGGATCCTTGTAGGCCACGGCAACCTTGAGGGTGGGAAACGTGTCGAGGACGTCGAGCTTGGTCAGGTTCAGGACCGTGTAGTGGTTGATGGCCTGGATTTTGTTATAGTCAATATTGTTTTCAGTGTTGGCACCATGAACCGGAGCCGGGGGGAGCAGTTGGCTGTCCAGCTTACAGCAGAGTATTTGACCACGACAAGGTCGAGCCAGCCGCATCGTCGCCTGCGTCCGGTGCTGACGCCCCATTCCCGGCCAATCTCCTGCAGCTTGTTGCCGATTTCGCCCTCGTCCTCAGTCTTGAAGATGCCGTCACCCACTCTTGTGGTCTGTCGAGAACAAGTTTAGCATGCCGCCCAAAGCTTAAGGGTCCGATATCGGTGGCTCCTCAAATGGAGCGCCGTAACCGCTTACATAGGCTTTCACGACACCGACAATGGTCTCGATCTTTTTTGGGTTGATTGCTAGGCCGGTAATGATTCCTCCAAGGCAGGGGTTGCTGCTTGTGACGTAGGGATAAGTTCCTATCATGGCGTGGTATTTTTTTTAGCCGGCTTTCCGTTTCGCTGCGTGCCTCTGAGCTTTGTCGGAAAACACACCATAGTCAATGTCGAGCATCAAAGCATTGGCTCCCTCGATCAAGATCTTGCGGTTCTGGTTCTGGGCGTCGTTGATGAACTTGACAGCATCGACGACAAAGTTGGGGAGGAGCTTGCGGTATTCCTGTGGGTATCACTGTCGGTTATCCAGGTTCGCAATGAAAGGCCACCGCGGCCATTGATGGGGCAAACGTACCTTGAAGCGTTCAATCTCCTCCTCAACGTCATACTTGAGCAAATCGCCAAACCGTTTCCTGTAACCGTCGGCCAGCTGGCGCAGCTTCCTCTCGAATACGGACTCGTCGAAGACCTCCGAGATGCGGACGCCGCTTCGAGACTGCATCAAACAAAAAATGCCAACTGTCAGCCACACCACACGGCCTTGACATCTCCGCGGACTGGCGCAAAGATAAAGGCATAAAGAAAGGAGACAAAAACCTACAGCCTTGGTGCTATAGCTGGGCCCAATACCCCTGCCCGTGGTGCCAATCTTGCGCTCCCCCAACTCGACCTCCTCGAGCCCGTCGACGGCGGCGTGCAGATCAAAGTTGACCTGGCAGCGGTCGCTGACAAAGATGCGGTCGCGCACGCCCTCGAGTCCCTTCTCCTCGAGCTTGGCCAGCTCCGAGAAGAACGAGGGCACGTGGAAGACGACGCCGGAGCCGATCAGGTTCATGCAGCGCGGGTTGACGAGGCCCGAGGGCAGCAAGTGGAAGTCGTACGAGACGCCCTGGGCGACGATCGAGTGACCGGCATTGTGGCCGCCCTGGTTGTTGTCGTGCGGAAGGAAGGAAAAAAAAAGGTACGCGCGCGGTTTGGTTAGGTGACTGTGTTATTCGACGGCGGAGGGGGCCGACAAAGGGCCGCCTCCTGGTGACTGGTGGTTTCCTGCTGGCACACTCACAGCGGCGCGGGCGCAGATCTCGGCCGAGGGGCAGAGGATGTCGGTCAGCTTGCCCTTGCCTGCAAGGGGGGGCGGGTTGTGAGGTGGTTGTTAGTTTGTTGTTTGTTTGGCCATGTTCGGTCTAGGAGTAGACACGCAACGGGATGCGACGGGTTCTGTCGGCGTGGGGCCATCTATCGTGCGTACCTTCGTCTCTGTTGCAATGAACCAGATCCAAGTCAGCTTTTTTCTTTTTTTTTTTTGAGAAATAAACAATGGCTGATGGCGATGTAGGCATCTGGCGTCACGTAGCTATGTATCGTGCGCAATGCCATCCATGCCGTTGCGCCGATTCGGAGTGGATGGAGGGGTTCACCAAAACCCAACAACCACAACGCCTGCGGGGTTTTGGGCACGGCAAAGGGACGACATTGACTGAATAACTCACCCCCATTGGGATCCCAGGATGATGGTAGCCATGATGGCGGTAGCTGAGCGAGAGAAGAGCAAATTCGAATGGCAAAAAGCTTCTTGTCGCAAAGACAAGCAAAAAAAAAGTATGGATGACTTTTTGTTTTTGGTTTTTCGCATTTGTTCACACCTCGGAATGAATGTTTGAACCGATTTGATAAGGAGATCAGCCTACGACGTGACTCTTCCGCGGCTCCACTCCCACTCACTACCCATCCAATATAATATATTGTGGGCGTCAACTCTCTGCGCGTTATTTTAATTATTTTGTTTTCTTTTTCTTTTCTTTTAGGGAGGGTTTCCTTCGTGCACCTGCCTTCATTACGTGCTTGGTTACTCCTTTCCCGGGGTTTCACGGCGGGGCGGATGCAGGTGCTTCGGCCAATATCGCGCATCATCATCCCTGCGACATTTCTCGTCCCTCTCTTACGTCAGATAATCTTAGGGTGGGCATTGTACGTTTGTAGTGAGTTTGCAGGTGCTCATGTCTAGCTACAAAAACCCCCCTTCCGAGGGGACGAATAACGACATTCATCACATTCAGTCGTTTTAGTCATGATCATGAACCAATTCATCCATCACTCATCATCCTCCCCTCCGTAGTGCTCCTCATACTCTTCCTGGTATGCCCGCCTCGCCTCCTCGAGCTCCTCGTGGTCGCTGCTGCTGGCGTCCGAGTCCTCCGCCGCCGCGAGCGCCTCCTCGTACCTCGCCCGCGCCTCCTGCACGTCCTCGCGGTCGCTGCTCGACACGCTGTTGCCGTCGGCGTCCCGCGTGCCCAGCACTGCCGGCGGCATGTTGTCGTCCTCGACCGGAGGGGCCGCCGCGGGCGGTGGTGGTGGCGCCGCCGCTGCGTAGTCGCTGTCGGGTGGCGGGGACGAGTAGTAGTTGTTTGTGATTTGCTGCGGCGGTGGGGCAGGTGCTGCTGCCGCGGGCTTGTCGTCATCGCCTGTAGGTGGTCATGTGCACCAGTGGTCAGCTGTGTCCTTGCTGAAGATGAGGCGGGAAAAAAAGACGCAAGAGAGGGAAAGAATGGGACAAAAAAAAACAAGCGTTGAGAACTTACTCAGAGCATTGGCCAAGAGAGCACCTCCAATGGCTCCGGCCGCCAGGCCTCCCGCGGCGCCGAGAAGCATTCCACTGCTGTTGGACTTCTTGTCCTTGGTCAAGTCCTTGGTGCCGTCCTGCTGGCCGTAAGGGTGCGTCCCAGAGGGAGGGGCGCCGTATGGCTGCTGTCCGTAGGGGGACGGCGAACCATAGGGCGCACCGTATGGAGCCCCGGGAGGAGGCGAACCATAAGGAGCACCGTACGGACCACCGGGAGAAGGCGAACCGTATGGTGCACCGTATGGGACACCCGGCGGAGGTGAGCCATAAGGTGCGCCCAGGTCCGGCGAGCCGTACTGAGGAGCGCCGGGCGGGGAGGGGCCACCAAAGTAGCCCGACGCCGCGCCTCCAGGCTGCTGGCCGTGGGGGGCAGGGGACCCATAAGGTTGTTGCTCGCCGTAGGGCGCGGGTGATCCGTACGACGGCTGTCCGGGGCCACCTACGGATCGCGTGCCTTCCTGGTCTGTCGCAGGAGGGGAGCCAGGATAGCTGCCGTGGGGAACGGGGGGTCCTGCTGCTGGAGGCGGGGCCGACTGGGGAGTTTCGGCAGGTGGTGGTGGTGGCGGCGGCGGCGGCGGGGGTGGTGCTGCTGCGGCGGCGGGAGGTTCCCACTGGGTCTTGCCAGTAGCGGTTTCTACATAGTAGTTGCGCTGAGAGCTTGGGTCCCAGTGCTGTGTCCAGCCCGGTGGGAGCTGGGGCTGTCCCGGAGGCGCGCTGGGGGGCGGAGGGGGAGAAGCTGCCTCGTGCTGCTGAGGCTGTCCATAGGCAGGCCGTTGAGGCGCTGGCGAGGATTGAGCCTCGGGTGCTTTGGTGGAGGTAGCTAGATGGATGTGGTTCACGGCCTGGTTAGTTTTTGCTCGAAGGTGCAGTGAAGCAAAGATTGAGAGGTTGGACCAAGAACTCACCAGCCGCATCCGGGGTCTCCTCCTTCTTCTTCTCGTCCTTCTTGTCAAAGAGATTGAAGTCTTCAAACTCCTTCTGGAGCTTCTTGAAAAAGGACATGATTGCGGACGGGAGTACTTGGCTGGACAGCTAAGTAGTCTCTACGGTGGCTGGAAGAAGGACTAGATCAAAAGAGGCACCAAGAAAGACAAAGACGATGGCCCCGGGAGCCCGTTTTGTGCAGACAGAACAGGACAGCGACGGGAGAAGAGCGGACCAATATGCGGGACTTTTCTGTTTTTTTCATTGTTTTTTTGTGCTTTTTCAAACGGATGTTATACCGAGCACAGGTTGGGGAGCTAGCGTGCAACAGTCCTGCCCTGCGTCGTCTCTCCGTGCCGATATCCGGTCACAGTCATCCGGCGATGCATGCCGGCGGCTATCATTATACAAGACTAGCAATGGAGGGAAGCGGGGGCGGTGCGCTCGCACGCACTGGGAGAGGTCTCCAGAGTTTGCAAAAAGGCTGAGGGCATTTTCGTGGTTCGGGATCTTTTCGTGCAGAACCACCACAACGGCCGCTCAATGCATACGCGGCCAAGGGGTTTTCGTTTGCCTTCCCCCACCCCCCACCATGTGGGAAAGTGCCAGCGAATCTGCCAAGTGATTGTTGGAGAGGTCTGGTGTCTATGCCAGCCGTGGGACACGTAACACCAGTGACAGTGAGTGTGGAAAGGGAAGCCAAATCATGGGTGGTTTGGTACCACTACAGAGGAGGAGGATGAGGAGGATGAGGAGGAGCTGGAGGCCTCTCGGGCAAAGAAGATAGCGCCAAATTAAAACAAAGGCTTTCGACAGTCGGGGGGTCTGTCTGATGAACAATGATGATCCCAAAAGGCTCTTGCAGCGCTTGGCGAGCTTCCAGGCGCTGTAGCCAAGACTCGTCTGGAACTTCGATTGCCCGCGGGAGGAGTTGAACAAGATTGAACGCGAGGGAAAGACGGCCAAAGTTTTCCGACGAAGCACACGGCACAGTATACATACGAGTAGACAAGTCTGATAGTGGGGGGTTTAAAAAGGCGGGGTAGCAGGAAACATTCGTTATTCACCCTAACCCTTGGCCTTTTTTTTTGATGTTGGCCTCCCCTCCCCCATCTGAAAGCGACATACCCGATCCAGGACTAAGACGGCCAACGAAGCCAATCACCTTGAGATTTGACATCTGAGCTGATTAATGCCATCTAAAGGTACAAATGTCACTTTACCGGGAGATGGATCTGCATGATGAATCTACGTAAGCACCTTGGCAAGGTTTAGGTATGTAAATAGACTTGTTTCTGCCCGAGGCGTGATGTTGGACGAATAGCTTGACGGGAGCTCCCTCGAGCTTGTTGTGCTTTGTAGATTGTGTCAAAGCTACGATCTGGAAAGTTTTGATGATACGTTTTTTTTCCCTTGCTTTTCATTGAATGGTGATATGACAAGGAGTTATGCTTTTCTTCTTCAGAAAGTGTCTTCGCAAAAGTTTTCGGATCACAAGGCGTTTCAGCGACTTATTTCTTCTTTCATGTACAAGCCCCAAGATAACCTCCCTTCACCCTTCTGACCACACCCCTCTTGCATCTTCCCACGCCATAAGCCGATGCACGGGGGCGGAATATTCCGCTGGGCTGCATATATGGGCGCGTCGTGGCGTTTCTCATCTTTACCGAGTTCGGCCACATTGCGGCTGGAAAGCTTCATCCCTTCTTGGGCGGTAGTTGATAAAATTTGCAACTTTGACATCGAAGCCACTGGTGTTGAATGTCGTAAAGTTTCTATTTCCATGTATGTTCCTGTCTATTGGTCTATGTCTGCCATGCAGTCTTGACTCTTCTGGGTTTGCCTCCCAACAAAGGTATGGTCTGGTCGGGCTACTTTTGTAACCCAGTATTGCTATGATCATGTGGCAAGTCGAGAGAAAAGAGAAAAAAAAAGGTTGATAATAGTGAAAAGAGAAAACAAAAACCATCTGTCAAGTATCCGCGATGCTGACTCGAGTCTACCGGATACCATCCTCCCCTGAATGAACGCGCAACCAGGGCAAAGGTCCGAGTCTGGTTGTACGCATACAAATCTGATTCGCACATGTGGTTTTGCAAACCCATGCAATACTCTCATTGTCTTTCTGTTGCTGATCATAGCGATGTAAAGATTTGCAGTTGGACCGAGCGGAATGCAACCGCAATATCCATCCTGACCTGAACATTAATCAAGGGGGGAAGACTAGAGTCTCAAAGGTGACGGACCGCACCCGTGTCATGCCATGCGCCGGCAGGGCAAGAAGAGCCGAAGGGGAATCCGACAACTTAGTCAGCCCACCTCATGGCGCCGGGCACCTTGGGGTCCTTCTCGACGTACTTGCAGCTGGTGAAGTTGGACCACAGAGCCTGCAAGAATGGACGGTTGTCCGAGTGGTATAGATCGCCCAGAACCGGCTTGATGGCCTCGGTGGCCTCCTCTGCCTTGTAAAAGGGGATACGGCTGTGGGGAGGGCGAGTTGAGTAAGTGACTGGACAATGTGTTGTTTTGGCGAGTCATGGAAGCTTTCCTGAAAAAAAAAAAAAAAAAGCAAAGGAAAAGGACCATAAGGACCATAAAAAAACTTACGGAAACAGATGGTGGGCGACGTGGGTTCCAATGATACCGTGGAACAGGTGGCGGTCGATGAAGCCAAAGTCACGGTCGACCGTGGCGACGGCTCCCTTGACAAAGGTCCAGCTGTCGGCCTCGTAGTGATGGACCTCCTTGTTGGTGTGGTGAAGGTACGTGATGGCGACGAGCCAGTGGTGGACCCACATGTAGGGGACGGCGTACAGCAGGAACATGGTGCCGGCGCCGACCTTGGTGGAGCCCCAGTAGATGGCGGCGGCGGTGATGGCCAGGCCAAGGTCCGAGATGGCAATGTAAAGGGCCTCGCTGGGGCGGAAGACGGCCGAGGTGGGTTCAAAGTGGCTCTGGCGGAACCACGAGGCGCCCTTCTTCTGCATCGACTGCTTGCCGCAGGTGGCGTTGAGGAGCAGGTACAGCTGCCAGCCAAAGAGCTGGTGGCCGGCGAGGCGGAGCAGCTGGAAGACGGGGGTGTCCTCAAAGAGCTCCATGTCGATACCGAACCGGGACAGCATGCTGGCGCGGGCCTCGCGGTCGGCTGCCTGAGGGGGCACGAAGGCCATGTCCTTCTCCATGTGGCCGGTGAAGTTGTGGTGACGGTGGTGGGAGAACTTCCAGCTGAAGTAAGGGACCAGAAGGGCCGAGTGGGCGGCCCAGCCGAGGATGTTGTTGATGCGGGTGTGGCGGCTGAAGGCGCCGTGTCCGCACTCATGGGCCAGAATCCACAGGCCGGTGCCGAAGAGGCCCTGGACGAAGCCATAGACGGCCCAGGCGGCCCAGCGCATGGCGGGCTCGGGGATTTGAGGAATATAAGTCACAGCGGCCCAGCCGAGAGCCGTGATGAGGGCGACATCCCGCACCATGTAGCCAACCGAGGTCACCAGCGAAGCCTCGAAGCAGTGTGCGGGAATTGCATTCCTCAGAGTGTTGATGTCTGGGAACTGCTGCTCCTTGGACTTGAGGGGGTTTCGAGCCGGGTCAGCTTTTTTTCTTCGGGTGCATACAAGAGAGAGAGAGAGAGACGAGATGATAGGAGAGGCCAGCTCTGCTCACCTTGACTTCAGCACCCTTAGTCTGACTGCCAGTGGCGCTGGGCCGCTGGGTGACGGTGGTGGACATGGCTTGGGTGGGAGGTGTGCGTGCGTAAATTATGGAAAGGGACGCAGCCAGCAAGGCACGGGATGGAAGCAAAAAGAAGAATGGAGTGAAAACAAGTCTGCAACGGAAAGGCTTCTACAAGACAGAAAGACGAAAGAGAGAACAGAACAGACGGTGGGCAGGCTGGTGGG
>JASAOQ010003445.1:694-20492 GCA_031306065.1 Pseudopyricularia cyperi | reverse complement strand
AAAAAAAAAAAAAAAAAAAAAAAAAAGGGGCCCCAAAAGGTAAAAATGCAGAGAAAGGGTGTGTAGATATCGGCATTCTTGGTGATGAATGACTGTATTCTCTCTTTTAGCGGTACCCCATAACAGCGGAAACAAGACCGCGCCCGCAATAGGCGGCCAAGCTTCGGGGTTATTAGTGCGGCTGGTAAGCAATGGATCACCCTATGGAGCATGTGGACGATGATATCTGCCAAGTTGTGGGTATATTCTTTCTAGTCTGGTAAAAAAAAACACACTTTTTTCAGCTATGCATCGACGCCCAGTCACCGCTCCCCTCTTGCAGCATCACCCGTCATCCGATCCCAATATGTCCATCGAAATAGCGAGGCTCCTGTGTTATTCACCAGCAAAGCAGGTAAGATTTTGATCCAACAGCTCGTGGGTCAGTGTGACGTCTGCTTGAAAACTAGTCTAGAATCCAGAGTCAGTTTCCTTTCCCTGACGTGAGAGTATCCATGAAAGGGGCCTATCTTCACCTTTTGGCATATCGTTCGTATTGGTCTCCATGCTGTGCGTATTAGCCCTGACAAGCTCGGCTGGCATATTCTTCGTCGGCTTATGTTAGCATGCGTCAGTTGGTCCTACCGGGCCCGGCTTCTCGTTGGGATGCGCTGATGGCTTGCACTTGTATCAAAACGGAAGCCATTCCTGTAGTTAGTATAGTTAGCAGAGAGACGTCACAGCAACTGTTTGTAGCTGATCCTTCTTGACGAGCAGACCCAAGGCTGTGTGGGTGGGCCGGTGCTGTACACCTGTCTTCAGCTGTGTCGCGCGTTCAACCTCGCATGAGTTTTAGAAACCTATCGATGCTGCCAATTAGCAGGTTAGTACAAGTTCAGTGATGCATCATATAAGGGAATGGAGTGGTTAGTGTTGCTGACGGGAAGTGTCAGGGGACGCCACCACCAAATGAGGCAGAGACTTCGGACAAGACGTGGCTGTGTACAGAGACGGCGAGTGAGAAAGTCTAAAGACGTTAGCAAGGCAGTTAGTAGTGTCAAAGAAACAGCACAGCAGCAGGTCTGCTAAACCGTCATTAGAGGTTAGATATGTCTGTCTCTTGTAGGTTAGCATATCTAAAAAGGGAGTTAGCTAGCTATTGTAGTCAGTATGTAGGTTAGTAGTTCCAAGTTAGTGTGAACCAAGCCAAACGCAAAGGCATATATCTCCTATAGGTCTGTTAGCTTTCCCAGACAGTAAGAAATCCCAAAAAAGCCCTAAAGAAAATGTTAGCAAAGAGACTGTATGGGCTCGTAAACGCTCTAGTAGTCCAAGACAACTTGGAATGGTTCCTAGAAGACACAGAACAGCCCTGGTTAGCATACAAGATCCTGAATGGTTGACGGGCAAGGACAGATAAAAAGGGGTAACAAAAGCCTATGGGCATCTCCAGAAGTGCTCAGAGCACATGGCGGAATCCTCAACCGTGGCAGTACATCGGCGACAAGTACTCGAGACGAGACACTCGTTCAACTCTAATAGTCCGTTTGATGAAAAGACAAAGTAGCCTGGTGCTTGTCTAATGTACTAGAAGCGGCTTGTTAGCAAAAGTACAAAGAGAGTAGAGTATGCTAGGAAAGGAAGGATACTGTCCGCCATCGAGGCTCTCTGTCAGGCTGAAGCTTTGCCCAGCAGGCGAGAAACAGGTCAGCCGTGGCGGATGCTGCTCGATACGGGACTTGAGACTTTTGGGTTTATCGGTAAAGTAGTTCCAGACAGATCTAAGGCTGTTAGTTTTCCTGCGATATACATTTTGTAGCATCTGCTTGACTTACCCACTGGGCAGTTCCGTGTCTCGGTCCTAGGTATTTGTGAGATCGAGCATGTTGTATATTAGTAGCAAGCTTGAGCTTTAAACGTCAATATTCTTAAGAAATTGACTTAGTTCTTGATAAAATGCTGCTTGGATTGTTTGCTAGTTGGTTAGTTGTTTAGTTGGTTAGTTTGCTAACTGTAGTTGGTCGTCATTCATCCTTGCTGGGCTGGTGATAGTCTTGGGCCCTCAAAGGAGAACACTTGCGCCGTTTCGAAGGGCGTCCCTAATATATTATATTTGGGCAGCGTTTTAGCTTTTGGTCCTATATGTTAAAGCTCGTTGTCCTGTCGAAAACTTTGGATCCTGTAAGGGTTAACATCGTCTGTACTCAACCGCAACGACCAAAACCGGTCTTGTTCCCCGGAAACAGGTTGTGTCTGTTTTGCTCGGAAGCTGCTCGGTACTCGGATTTGGGTCGGGAACCTGTTGCGTTAGCATCATCATTCAGTCTAGTCTTGCTCGCCATCAATGCCTCGCATTCTCTGAAGCTGTTGCGAGATGATAGTTGGGCCTAGATAGATGTCAGTATGAATGCAGCATGTTTTCTGTATTTGTTAGTTCTCGACTGTGTCTTCATGCCTGTAAGCCGAGTGAGTAGTTGATTTCTTTCCTAAACGGGCTGTAGACTTGGGTTAGAGGCATTATCCTAGTGCCGGTGCATCGGATTGCGGTCCCAAGCACTTGGACTGCCACAATACGGTGCATCTAGAGTGAAGAGGTGTTAGCCACGGTATGGGATCTTGCGGCTGAAGAAGGAACTTAGCTACAGCTCGAACTGTGATCTCATGCCTCAGGCATAAGCAGACAAAACTAGTGATTGCTGGTCAGAAAGAGTCAGCTTTTTGCTCCTATGCTAACAAGCGTTTCTGGGTTTGGTACGTCATAGAGGTCTGACCTTTGTCCTAGTGTGTTGCTGTAGTAGAAAACAGGCTGTTCTTGTTGTTAGTATCCTGGCAAATAAGCGACCAAGGCGCGGAGAGTTTCTATGATATGTAATTAGCGATCCTCGGGGACAATGGGATGTCCAAACTTCTTTCTCATCGTCAGCACACGGGTGCAATATGTATAAGGGGGACGATCGTTCGCATGTTTGTAGTCTGTAAAGCAGCTAGAAGAGACGAGCAGGTTAGCAAGTTAGCAAAGCACCGCTTGTATCTCGACAGGATAGGAGCTAAGCAATTGCAGTGATTGTGGGAGAGTCGGGGTGTCAGAGTCTAGGTGTTAGTATAACTGTTGTATATGTGCGTTTGTTGGGCCACAGCAGGTGAAAGTCGAGACCTAGAGCCCAAGGAGCTATATTTTGGATCTTGTCAGTATCTGTAGTAGTGCATTCCCGATGCCTCACAGAGGGGCTCTGCATGTTCTAGAAGATGATCAAAGTAAGTTAGTAGTACACAATGGCGGTTTCTTGGCGGTGATTACTGTTGTTAGTAATATGTAGTCTGTCATGTTAGCATTGCTAGCCCGCACATCAGTAGTGAAGTTCTTGCCAAGGGTTTAGGACAAAAGACTTTCAAGACTGTAATCAGCTGGTAAACTCTCAAACATTTGTGGGGGGAGCTCTGGAGACTGTTAGTAGCTAGTTATCTGTCAAGAACGAGCGCGTAGATTTTTGTCTGTTAAGATATCTGTCAGTACGTCTGCACAAGCATCCAACCTGTTATCATTTCGAACCGCTAGCTGCAAGACCCATGTTGGGCTTCCCTATAAAGTAGATTAGTTTGGAACTGTAACGACCAGCCTATAGAGAGAAAGTTAGCATGCCCATCCAAGAGTCGTGAGCTTGTGAATCGTGGATCGTGGATCGCGGATCGTATAGATTGGCTCGTAGATTGGGGGTCATCGTTTTGGCATGTCTGGGAGATATCTCGGCCGGGATGGGCTGGTTCCTGTAGCTCTCGATGTTAGGGCTGGATCAAACGCAGGCTTGCCTTGTGATCGTATGCACTTGTGTCGTGGTTCTGTGTGATGCAGAAAGCAGAGATAATGTCCAATTGTGATGGCATTCACTCTAGTTATACGCATCAATATCTATGTATTTGCTTCCTTGCGATGGCTTCAGTAAGTCCCTAAGTGATAGTAAGGAGACAGTGAATGCTAAGCAGGTAGGAAGGCCGGCCATCTCGGCCAGGTAAATTGATCACTAAGAGATTCCAACAGTAGTAACGAACAGGCAGCTAATCTCCTCGCAGCTATAGATTTCTTGGAGATTTCTCAATCCCACGGGGTATCAATGCTGACTACATCGAGTACGGTGCGGTACTCGGCAAGGTAGAGGTATTTATCTGTCTGTCTGGCCGTCGCCTGGGAAACAGCATCACGCGGGCAGAGTAATTAGAGAAAGTAAAAAATCAAAGCAAAACATACAAGCGCGTGGATCACAGCAAAGAAAATCTCCAACTCAGCAACTGTTTGCGTTGATATGAGATGCAGTAAGAGACAGGACGTCCAAGTCAAAGGCTTTCTTGTAGTAAATAGTAAGCATAAAGGCTTTTCTGGTTGCGGGGCACGGTGACAGTAAGACAAGGCAGAGGCAGGGGAACGGTGGCTGTACCTTAGATTATACAAGGCAGGGGGAGGCTTGCAGACACGTGGGGATGAACACGCTCCGCAACCGCCTCACTTATTGTCGACAATCTATAAGGCTACAAAGGTGCCCGCAAAGCCGCTTTCACCCAAGATTCTTGACCTTGAGTGCCCGGCTACGGCATAGGGCTGGTTGTCAGCGGGTAAGTACATATGCCCTGGAAATCGGGGACATCCAGCAGCCAGAGAACCTTGGTATCATCCGGTAAATCCTTGATCGTGGCAGAGGAAACACGAGCGTGGAATCGTGGATATCTCGTACATTTTCTACTATGGTACAGCTCTCGTGATGTAGTAGTGTACCAGACCATTTGACTGGGCCCGCTGCTGATATGTGACTTAGAGGTGGCTTTCGGCAGTCTGCGTTACATCCGTCCCCGGCTCTTTACCAAAGACAAGGACCAGAATCCCAAGAGGAACGACGGAGAAAAAGAAGAAGAAAAAACGGTTGAAGACAAAAAGAAACTCTTCTTGCCTCTAACACTGCAGCACAGCCCCCTAGCCAAGGTGGGAACGAGTCCCCGGATCCCCCTTTCTCCTCTATTCGGGCTACTAACCACCCCGTATTTAAACCTCGCGTTCCAGCCGGTCCTTATTTTCTGCCCTGTAATCCTTTTACCCACCGCATTCATCCCCCTAGTGGGAGATGATGTCAATGCTGTCAACACCTTAGCGAGAACAAAAAACAACAAAAAAAAGTGAAGCGAGGGAAAAGTTGCTTGGCGTTGGAGAATAGGGGATAGAGAGTTTCCAAACGTCCAAGGATGCTAATATACCGATATTCGATATATAAACGGTCTTTCTTTCTCTATTCGTGTCCAGGGATTGTCCCGATCTTTGCCCTCCCACGTCCAAGCTCGTCTGTAGAGCCTATACACTCTCTTCCCAACATCCCCCCTGACAGTGTTAGTCTGGGACCACCACGTTCGCTATATCAAAAACAAACATTTAAACTCAAAAATAACCTACAATTACCTAATAAATAAACTCGTCCGACCAAAATGCGCGCCGGAAACTTTCTAATCTCGGCCCTCCTCCCAGCCGTCGCCATCGCCGCCCCGGCCCCGGCCCCGAACACCACAACCACACCCTCCACAAACACATCAACAACAACAGGCTGCACAAACCCCCGCCAGCGCCTCGAGTTCCGCCAACTCGACCCGGAAACCCGCCAGTCCTACATCTCCGCCATCCACTGCCTATCCCGGCAACCCTCGCAGCTGAACCGCGGCCTCCCCTCCTCCCGCCTGGCCGACTTCACCTACGTGCACGCCCTATCCAACGACCGCGTGCACTTTGTCTCCTCCTTCCTCCCCTGGCACCGCTGGTTCCTGGTCCTCTACGAGCGCGCCCTCCGCTCGTGCGGCTACGAGGGCTCCTCCCTCCCTTACTGGGACTGGTCTCTCGACGCGGCCGACCTCCCAAACTCGTCCATCTGGGACCCCGTCACGGGGCTGGGAGGCAACGGCGTCGCGCCAGAAGGCGTTAGCAGGCGCCAGGACCGCCTGGCCGACTTTGGGCAGGACCCGTCCCAGCCGCTGCACTACTTTTGCGTCCGGGACGGGCCCTTTGCGAACCTGACGGTCGAGTACTCGAGGAGCGTCTACGACGGCGCCCGGTGCCTGACGCGCAACTTCAACAACGGGAACCTGTACCCGGGCGACATGAACCAGTGGGCCGTGAGCAGCACCACCCTCGACAGGGACGTCATGTCGCGGACCGGCTACGACCAGTTCAGGCAGTGGCTCGAGGGCCTGCCTCACGGGGCCGTGCACAGCGCCATAAGCGGTGACATGGGCCCGTCCAGCTCGCCCAACGACCCCGTCTTCTTCCTGCACCACGGCAACCTCGACAGGCTCTGGTGGCGGTGGCAGCGGGCCGAGGCCGGCAGGCTCGACGAGTACAACGGCCGGAGGGTCCAGGGCGTTCCCGAAGGGACCATGAACTCGGCCCTGACCGACGTCATGACCTTTTTGGGACTCGACGGTGACGATCTGACGGTTGCCGAGGTCATGGACCTGAACAGCGAGCTGCTCTGCTACGAGTACGTTTGAGTCGTTTTGTGTTTGCCCATAGGTTCAATGATAGATTGGAACTTGTTATCGATTCTGGCACTTCATAGCGGGAGCATAGATAGATTGGCGTTGTGTTGGTCGAAATGAAACAAAAAACCCCTTAGGGTACACCAAGGCTCATTGGGATTCATTCCATAAACTAACTTCATGAATTGCACTTTTCGCATCCGAGTAGATAACCAGCGTGTGAAAAAGAATTAACCACGATTCTTTGCTTCGTTTCCCAAACAGATATAACCCCCCCAGTAACGCCCCATTAATGACAGCTCTCATCTCAAGTGTAGAGCAGTGAGTGGTATACAACGTAGCAAGCAAATATTGACACGAGAAAGAAAAGAACAGCCTGATCAACCATCAACTACAACAATGCCCACGCACCACCCGCAACAACAGGAATCCAGCCCGCATACCATCCGAAACCGCTGCCCGCCCGTAAGCTAGCGACGGCGCCCGACGTCGCCGTGAGGTTCGTGTTGGCGATCTTGGTGGTGTAGATGTCGGCGAAGCCAATGTCACTGCTGTTGAAGCAGTTGGTCTCATTGACATCGCCGAGTCGTGAGTCGCCGGGCTCGACAAAGGTGATGTCGACACACTGAGGGGGAGCGCAGGTCAGTAACAGGGCTATGTCAACCAAATTCAACATCGAGGATCTGTCGACGTACCGAAAACAAAGCAGCGCCGTGCACGGCCAGCTCGACAACCTGGATCGTCGCATTCTCCCCAACCTGCGGCGTGTAGCCGACCGGCGGCGCGACCTGCGGCAGACACACCGTGCCGGGGTACGGGTTCTTGCTCGGGCCCGTGATGCCGAAGGCGGGCGCCATGGGCAGCGACATGTTGATCGGCCCGCCATCGGGCCCGGCATTGCCTACACCCAGATTGACATACAGAGTCGCCGTCTGGTGGCCCTGAAACCAACCGGGCTGGAAGGCTATTGCACCGCCCTGGGTGGACCAGTAGGTCCTGTTCTGCGTCAAATTGATGCCGCCGCACGGGTAGATCCATTGCATGCCGTAGGGGTAGGTCTCGTTGGTGGCGAGGTTGTCACCGCGCCAGCCGGGGTAGGTGATGACGGTGTGGGCAGCGCTCAGGGCGGCGCCGGCGAGGACGAGTAATGTGGATGGCAGCATTTTGGCTGTGAGTGAATGGGTGTTGTTTTGGTGTTTTCTTCTTTTGTATTGTCTAAGCCACTCGTTGGTTGGCCGGTTGCGAGGCCGCCTGGAATCGAGGTCTGGTGCGTTGCAGAGAATCGTTGATGACAAGCCTTGTTTGGATGTGTGGACAGAGATGTATGTTGTCTCTGAATAGTATGGATTCCGCAAGTGCTGTCAACGGCTACTTGGATAACCAACACTTGAAAAAGTGAAATGGAGAAACACAGATTACCCAGGTACACAGGACGGGCTGGGCGGCGGAGGGCAAGAGATAATATCTCATCGTGGGAGAAATTGACTGGCTTATTTCTTCCATCTTGGGCCACTCGGCTGCATCCAGCACACGCAAGCAAGCACCGAAGCGGCGGGCGCCAAAAAAGACTTGTTCGTAGACGGGGAAAAAAATGCAATACAACGCAACGCTGCGCTCTGCCCACTCACGCCCGCCCGGCCTTTCCCCTCCTCGCACCAACCTTGCCATGCGCACCGCATATTGGCTGACATTGAGTCCCGGAACGAGGTTGGGGGCAGAGCAGGGGAATGGGTAGAGGGGAGGCGGCGGGCCAGTAAGAAGGGCGAGATGTGTGCACAATGTGCGTCGACGCCCCCTTGTCGGGAATGGGATGGGTGTCCCCCCCATAGCTACCCAAACCGGGCTATCGCCGGCCAATCAGCACGGCCAAGGGAGCGCCGACGGCCAGGCCTGGCGGTTCGCGGTCCTGTCAGATGCTTTGGACAGGGCTGCTTGAGCTGCCCACAAGAGTATGGGATGTGATCAGATGGGCACCTGTTGCCGAATGGAGGGACCAATTGAGGATCGGCGCATCATCCCGGACGGGCCATATCCGGCGAGAGGCGGCGATGTCCTTTCTGTCCTCCATCAGCCAGTGGGGGGAGGCGAGATGCTGTGTCTGACTGTCAGCCTGCGATTGGGCCAGCCGCCAGCTTTGGGCCGTCGAGGGCGGCCATGTTCCCCACGATGGTTGTCCGGTTTGGCGATTGAAACGACGAGTGTTGGTGATGAGATTGATGTGACGCCAGAAGTGTACGACGATTTTGAATGGAATGAAGATAATGACGAGAGCCAGAAAAGACAAACGCTGCTCGCTCGCCCACCCATCGCCGCTAAGCGCCCATGAGGGGAAAAAGAGCGACGCAACGGCGGGGTCGGGTCAGCTTTGCAGTGGAGGGTAGGTTGGGGTCTGCTCTATATTTGGTGGCAATCCTCCCCCATTGCGGACATGCGACGCTGACATGATTACACATACACATGCCAATACACCTTTGCTCTAAAACAATACAATGGGGGTTCATTTCAATCGCTTCATCGGTTTATCCTGTACATCCGAGTTTTGGTAATTGATGGGTGCAGATGTGGGAGAATTCGCATGTATTAATGGATAGGACTTTTTGGGTCTTGGTCCCCCTGCACCTACCCTGCACCAACACATGCCAACTTGGCTTAGGGAGACATTCCAGCACCAAGACAAAGTGCCATCACCAACATCACCAACCAACTCTACTCAACTCGTTGCCCTTGATTCCATCTTGCTGCCTGTATAATTCAAGGATCATTTACCAACACATCTTATTGTCGACGGTATTCCCACATGTCTCTTGCATAAAATGGAATTATTATGTGCACCAGTCCAAAGGCGGTCAGAGGGCATAACCAGGGTCTGGTCGAGTTCTGCCATCCGACATCAGCCCCGCCATGTCCAAATCCTGCCGTAGGTTCTTAGGTTCGCGATGCTTCAAAAACTAGAAATTAAACAGATCCGCGATCCTAGTCTAGAATCAACCCCCCAATAAGGCAGGCCATGGCCCAGCTCGCAACCACCAATCCACCCGACCCGATCCCTCCATCCTCCCAAATGACGGCCGCACCCGACCCCGACGCCTGGCAGACCGTCTCCCGGCGCAAAAGAGGCCCCCGCAACACCACGGCCGCGGCCGCCTCGCACGCCACAGCCGACGCAGACCGTAGCAAAAGGCCTCCTCCGGCAACCCATGGCCACCACCGCGTTATCGAGAACGGGCGCCTCCAAGAGCCCGAGACCACACCGTCCCAGCACGCCTCCGACCTGGCAGACATCGACAGGACCTACGCCCGCGTCCGCGCCTCCTACCTCTCCAGCACCTGCCACGCCGCACTGAGGAGCCTCGTGCGCGCGCACTCGGCCGACCACGCCCCCGTCACGCGCGCCGTCTGCCTCGGCAACGGGCCCTTGCTGGGCGCCGCCGACTCGAGCTGGCAGAGGCGGCGGACCGCCAACGTGCAGACGGCCGCGTTCTTGGCGCTGGTCGAGCTGCTGTGCGACGACCTCTCCAGCAGCAGCAGCAGCGGCGGCGGCAACATCACCACCACCACCACCACAACAACCAACGACAAGAGTATCACCGACACTACCACCACCACCACCACGCCAAAAGTCCGCTGCATCTTTCAAGAACCCCTCTACACAGCCGCCGACCGCGCCTACCTGACAGACACGCTAGGCTGCCAAGTCGTCGACGACCCGGCCGCACTCGACCACTTGACCCCCGACACGCTGGTCTGGGCCGTGCACATGTACCGCTCCGCCTACGCCGACGTCCTGGCCCGCGTCCCGGAGCCCGCGGTCCTGGTCGGTACGCCCTGGGACGTGTGGGACACGCTCGGGACCGCCCCGGACGAGGGAGGACGAGGCGTCGACGGCGGTCTCGAAGCGCTGTTGGGGCCGCTTGGCGACCTCCACAGCTCCACCGGCTACGACTTCTTCCCCTTCCCTCAGGACCAGGGCCACTTTACATTTTGCGACACGGGGTTGTACTGGAGGAAGACGAAGACCACGACGACGACGACGATGACAAAGAGAAAAAAGGGAGAGGAAGAGCCGAGGGCGCAGGAGATAGGCGCGCCGCCGCCCGTCGAGGCCGCTGCCCCATAAAGGCGAGAGTGACGCCTCAAGACAGTAGACCGGAGAAGACGCCCGAGTGATGACAGTTGCTGCTTCCCTGCTCCATAATGTTTCTTGCTCACAATCACCTGCCATTTGTTCTATCGTAGTGGCTGGGTCCGGCTGGCCTTAAAATGCCAACGCAGACAATCTTGGAATGTCCGGAAGCATAACGAGAAGGTAGCAAGCGTCTAGTAGTCCCACAAGTACTCGAGGCTCGGCCAAAAGTACAACTAGTCGAAAGAGACAGCGCCGGTCCATGAACCAAAAGTAAACTCATAGTTGATTTGCCTTCTCCATTATTCATTCGTCCGACGCTTTGATCTCCCGTATGCTCTGGCATGGCCATCTCTAGCTGTCATGAACAAAGAAACAAAAACAGAAAGCTTCGCAACCAATCAAATAAGCCTTGAGGGTGTACTCGTTCGCATCGCTACCAGAATTATCTAGGTACGAAACCACCGAGTGTTATATCAGCTCAACGCCTTCACCACCGTACCTGTCCACTCCCTCACACTCGCATCCTGGCTCCTCTGGCCAGCCGACCTCGCCCAGCCTAGGCCACCGAGATCTCGCAATGTTCCAGACAAGCCGGCGACCTGTGCTAGTGTGCCCAAAGCCGCTAGAGCACGCACCAACGTCGTCGGGTCCGTCTTGTGCTGAAGCACCTCCCCAATGCAGTTGAGAAGCAGCGACAGGCCCTCGGTAGGCAGAGATCCTTGCTGTGCCGCTGCCAGGACGGCATAGTTGTGCATGACCACCGAGATGGCGATGCTCAGGTTCCTGTTCTCCGGCCCGACAGGTCCCTTGAACGGCTCCGTCTCAATTCCGAGAATGGCCTCGAGGATCGATACGACTCGGGGGAAGACGGATGTTGCAGCTGCACGGCCTTGAGCTGTGGCAAAGCTGTTGGCGACTGCGCGCATCGCCATGAACGCCGAAGCCTCGTTGACCGGGGCACCGGTTGGCGGCTCGAACGCGGCGCTGAGAATGGCGTCAATATATGTGGGGTGTGAGCGTGGTGAGTGTGATACTGCAGGCTCGAAAATGGCCAAGCAACGGAGCAGGTCGAGGGCAGGCAAGCGTGTGCTATACTGCCAGTTGCTAGCCATGTTCATGACGACGTCCAAATCTTTCGAGGTAATGTTGAAATCCGGGCTTTGAATCTCCACCCGCTTGGTGCACGAGACTTTGCCAGACACAGACTGTAGAGCAGCCTGCAGACTACCCACGAACGATTGCAAGGATGAGACCTGAGCTGGGTTCATGGCAAATTCCTTCTCGCCGCTCTTGACAAGATCCGAATTCAGAGAAAGAATCTTTTTGAGTAAGGCTAAATCGCGCTAGTGTCAGCATCGGTCGCTACTCGCAACTGTCGGAAGATATGCACTCACGTTCAGAGTTCAGAGCTGCAATCAAGACGTATTCCTGAACAGGGAGGTTGTGCTTGGAGCCTGCCTCCGGGACATCGGGGGCAGGAGCACTTGTGGCTGCACCGAGGTTCTCAATATTCTGCCCTTTGGACTCCCGCACGATGAATGCTGCAACCTGCTCTAGATACCCAATGGGCAGCTCGTTTGCCTCCAAAAACCTCCGCGCCGCGTCGTAAGGATTCTCTCCTGCATTGTATGGTAGAGGCAGTGTCGGTTTTCCGTCCTCGATATCCACCTGAAACACGAAATCCCAGTCCTTGCCTCCATGATGGATCTTCTTGTCGGAGCTTCCAGGCGAGTCAACAACGGCACCGTAGAACTCCCATTTGTTTTGTGCTTCCGGATGTTAGCTAGACGAGAGTACGGCTATCACGTCTTTTGTTGCAAACTTACCAGATGACCATATATGAGCCTCGAGCGCCCCGTCGGGGTTCTTGATAACCTGCACATGTCCGTCCTTTTTTCCTGTGTTGGTTTGCAAAAACTCGGGACCGGGAAATTCTTGATTCTTCAGATCCTCGCCCATGGTCTCCTTGGGTATCGCAATGCCCTTGATCGCCTCTTCAAAGTGCTTCAGCGTGATCTCGTCCGCAACTCGCTCTGCGCTTCGCGTCCATATCCTGATCATGTTGTCGCTAGCACCTGTGACTATGTCTCCCGTTTCGGGACAGGCATCCACCGCCCAGACCGAGACGGCTGGATGGACAATGGTCTGGATGCACTGGTGGCCCTTCCACACGCGAAGTGTCCGGTCCTCGCCCGAACTGACGATCTCCCCGGACGGGAGACATGCCAGAGAGTACACATATGACTCGTGACCGTGTAGCTCTGCAACCTGCTGTCCCCGCACAGTCCATAGGCGAATCACAAAGTCGTTGCCAGCGCTGGCAAAATCGGCACCGCTGGCGTGTCCGGTGGGGAGTCGACAGAGGGCGCGCACAGGCTCAGCTGTTGGAATGGTCTTGCCGGCCTGCAGGACTTGAGCAGAGCCTGCGCGAGCGAGGCCGTACGCCCTGATCATGTTGTCTGCGCATCCCGTGATGGCGGCTGAGTCCTTGAGGGCCAAGACTGTGGTGACCGACTTGTCGTGGCCATCCAGCTCGGCCGCTAGATCCCACTTGCTCACATCCCATATCTTGGCCTTGGTGTCCCAGCTTCCGGAGACTATGTACTGTCCATTGGGTGAAACATCGAGGCTGCATACATTGTTTGAGTGTCCGGGAAGAAGTATGGGGAAGCCGCTGCTTTGTTGGTCTATTGGTTTCGGTTCGTGGACGTAGATGACGGGATCGAGGCCGCTTGTTACGACCAAGCCATCGGGGTGGCTGGTTGAAGGCGGAATAAGGGCGAGAGAGTTTACGTAGGAGCCAGACTGGGCAAGGGTGGCGCTGTCGAAGGCGGGAGGTGTGCCCGGGGCTGATGTCTTTTGCCAAATGCGTACTGAATTGTCTCTTGAGGCTGAGATGATGACATCTTTGGATTTGAACCGCACGTCTTTGACCTAGTGGACGACAAGGTGCGCGAGAGATTAGGAAAAGCTGCAAAGGGACGGCCAAACGGCGTTAGATTAGATGGCCAAGGTGACATACATCGTTGGAGTGCCCTATCAGCTGGGCAGAAAGCTTGAAAACTGACATGGCCTCCCGTGGGACCCGTAGATTACGGGCGTGCTATTTGTGCTATCTTGGAGAGTTTGATTTAGCTGGCAGTACTTTGGCCTCAATCTAGCCGAGCCCAGGACGTTGAGATGAGGACCTTGGTGGCTGTCGACGACAAAGCAATGCCGGCTTGTTTGGTGGCGGCGGGGCAAGCTCCCCGCAGTTGCGAGCCTCGGGGGAGAGGGAGAGAGCACAATGTTGGAGGCAAGCCGGCAGTTTTGAGGAAAAAAGCAGCTCAATTGAAGTGAGAAACTGAAGGGATCTTGGGCTTTTTAAAGAGAAGTTATGGGAGTGTTGTGGGAACTGAGGTAGCTGTTCTGGAAGCAGCTGGTTCATCTCGTCAGTCCCGTCACTCACTCAAAGCTCCTTACAAAGCGTCGGCAGTTCGTCATTACGAAATCAACCCCCACTTTCATATCGATAAGAATCCACTTGGTTCTGGAACCTGACAAACCTCTCATGTACCATAGTATACTGACCCTGACCCTGACCCTGACCCTGACCCTATATTTAAGTAGTAACTGACTTTAAACTGAGCACGGACTGTATCATCGCGTGAAAATGCCCCGCCAGCAACTCGCACGCCGCCTCTGTAGCGAACAACGCCGACGAAAAATCCTGACCGCATTCTTTCTTCCCTTTGTCAAGCTGTCACTTTCCTGTTCTGTTCCTTTTTCCCCTCGTCCCCTCCAGAATATCACCACCGCTGCTTAATGACTCTGGACAACGGTCAAATCATCGCCAGATATCCCCTTTTCTCTGCTACCACTTCCCTCCTTTCCTTGCCACTTGCAGCCCCGTCTTGACCACATCCTCGGCAGCCGCTTCCGCACTCAGTCCGACTCTAGACTCTCGACTCTACCTCCTCCTCCTCCCACTAAACCCCGATACAAACAACCCCTGACGACCGATACGACTTGACGACTTGAACGACATCCTCATCACCACTCTCTCGCCGTCCAAATCATCGTCTTGGCAGGATATCAAGTCCCTCCTTTTTTTGGATCTGCACCCATCACTATCGTTCCTCGACCTACCTACCGAGATCCTCGTTGCCCTGATACAAAACCTCCAGTCACGCCCTGACTGATCGCCGTGTCTACTGCCTACTCACCTTGTCCAAATTCGACTTCCACTTGGCTTCAGACTTGTCGACGCTATCAAGACGGTTTTCAAACACTTCCAGAAATGGCTACCGAAGCACCCCGCCAATATGTGCCCCTGACTTGCCACGGTCACTCGCGACCAGTTCCGCACATCAACTTTTCTTCCTCTTTCGAGAACGAGAACTACTTTATGATATCTGCTTGCAAAGGTTTGTCTGCCCCTTAGGTGTGTCGACTAGCGGGGGTCTCCCCTGTAACGCGCGCTTCTAACACATGCGCACGGCAGATGGCAACCCTATGCTCCGGCAAGGTCAGACCGGAGACTGGATCGGTACTTTCATTGGCCACAAGGGTGCTGTTTGGCAGGCGAAGCTCAGCCCTGATATGAGCAACGCCGCCACGGCCTCGGCCGATTTTAGTTGGTGCGTTGGAATCCCATAGTTCTCGTGAAGGCGTGTCGTCGCGGTACTGACAGGCGCATCGGACGACTGAACAGCAAGATTTGGAACTCTCACACCGGTGAGGTCCTCTTTACTCTCAAGCACGAGCACATTGTGCGTGCTATCGCCTACCCGCCCAACACCTCCGATATGGTGGCCACAGGTGGCTTCGAGAAAAAGCTGCGTTTGTGGGATCTCCAGGCGGCGTCCAAGAAACTCGCCGAGACTACGGAGGAGGTCGCAATCGATTCCACAGAGGCTCACGAGATTGGCGCGGGCACGCACACCGACCCCATCAAGGCGATTGTATGGTCCCCAGACCCTACCAAGATTATCACTGCCTCGGGCAAGACTCTCCGCTGGTTTGATGTGCCGACTAGAAGTCTGGTCAAGTCGCTCGTTCTCGATGATGAGATCAAGTCCTGTGAGGCTTCACAGCTTGACGCTCAATTCGCCGAGGCGACTGACATCAACGGCGGACAGCCGGTGCTCGCGGTGGCTGCGGGAAAGACTGTCCTTTTTCTCGGTGGTCGACAGATGACCGAGGAGCTGAAGCGGATCAAGCTTGGTCACGGCGTTGCAAGTGTGGCTTTGGACCTGAAGCAGAGGAAGTTTGCCGTCGGCGAGGAGCCCGGCACATGGGTACACATCTACAGCTACGAGGATGAGAAGGAGATCGGTATGTCTTTTTCCCATCTTTTCTTTTCTTTTCTCGGCACTTTCTCTTGTATGACATACCCCTTATTGGTACATTCCGCTGACTGACCTACACAGACATGCACAAAGGCCACCACGGGCCGGTCTGGTCGATCGCCTTTTCTCCCGACGGCAAACTGTATGCCACGGGCTCCGAGGACGGTACTATCAAACTGTGGAAGAACTGCGAAGGCTTCTATGGCCTGTGGCGTGGTGGTGGCAATGGCGTTGAAAAGTCGTCGGACTAGAAGTCGCGACGTTCGCTTGATTCCGCGACGGTAGACATTGGGGCCCAGTCGGACTAGTCATCCTCAGCCCACACAAAAGAGTCTGCTGCAACATCACACGAGTCTGAGGATTCGGGATTGCGGAATCAGGATCACAACTGCGTGAAGGTTACTGAAGAGGTCGACGTTGTCACGTTCGACCCTTTCGGCCCGGTGGCAGCGACTTGCGACGACACCGTCAAGCACGACTCGGAGAAACACAAGGAGTCATGTACGGTGTCGTCGTTGCCTTTGTCACGGGGCGGTGGTTGCACGGTCCGACGTCTTGCTGGGAGCAGCGACATGGGCTCGAGTGGCTCTGGCAGCTTGGGATATGTCACGTCGTCGTCCCTCACAGGGAGCCAACACTATGAAGCCGGAAACCGACCTCGCACTCAGTCTGATGTGACACATCGCCGCCGTAACCAGAGTCCCGGCACCAACCGGAAACTCAAGTTTCTTGCAGCACTCGGCCGTCGTGGGCTGACATTCAGCGAACCTCTTCCCCAGTCCCCACATCATACAGAAGGTTATAGCTTGTCTTGACTATAATACACGGAGAAGCAAGGACTGAGAAAACGAACCAATGAAGAAACCCGGTCAGCATGTCCACTACAGCTCATGTATGTCCTACATGCATGTCTGGATACGCAGCCCAACCTTTACAGGCCGGTTTTAACAGGAACAACCTGCAACTTTGAGTCCACGGGTGGCGGCCCCCACTTACCAACAGTGCCTTTTGGTCGTCAGCACTCGAGTGTTCAGCCTGCTTTAAGACAATACCTAGTCTCTCGATGTCAGGTTACCACAACATGCCTTTTTTGTTCCCATACCGTCGGCAACTGTTGCTTTTTCCCAATGACTTTTAATCAGTGCTAGAGTATGCCAAAGTTGAGCCATACGTTAACCTGGGTCTAGAGTTTCGCATCTTGTCGAGCGCATTGAACGCGGCACCAGCGCGAGCTGAACGTTCCGAGAAGGGCCTTTGACTTTGATAGAGACATACATGCAGAAGTGTAATATCGCCCATTGGCGCAAAGAATAGAGCGTCTGTACACAATTTTCACCATGGCATGTATTTGACTGAGTCTTTTGAGTGTTTGATGGGTGATTAGGACTCGGATGACCGATGCCTGCCTCTACCTGGTTCCGAAAACGACTTTGGGCGCATCGTCGATGTTGTGTTGATTAGGCGGCCACGGCAGCTCCTCTTATCCATGGCGCTACTGGTATAGGTACTTTTGTATCGTGTGACTACGCGTTCCCTTGTGTCACACCTATGCCGTTTGTCAAAGGGATACAGTACACGATTGCCTGCGCGCCTGGGTGTCCAGGGTATTATTTGTTCTGGTCCAGAGGGATCTTTTGATCAGCCACAGCCCAGAAAGGGAGAGAGGGCGTTTTCACTCTGACTTTGGCACGCGAACAAACCAGCACAGCACAGCACAGTCACGACTGTTTCGCCTGTTACGTATAACAGACACAACCGGTCGAACTGGAGTTTCTCTTTCTTTCGTGTCGGTTGGAAGTCAAACGACCCTTCCTATTTCGCACGTAGGTGTATATGTACCCTCTCTCGTCTCTTCTCCCTTCCTTTCACCTCTGACTATCGGGTGCTTTCCGTCCCTCTGCCCGTATTCTTCTATTCCATCTTTCTTTCTGAGATACCTTCTTGCTTCTGTTCCCATCTCACTTCTCGCTTTCCCGGACTTGATTCAGGATTACTTGACCTTTGAGTTCAAGCAGTGTTCAATATCCTTCTTTATTGTTGACACTCACCCTACCTAGGCTGCCAAGGTCAGATCTCTTTGACTTCCTCACGTCCTCCCTTATCACGAACAATCAGCACTTAAGCCGGTGGTGACTTTGCCCCCCGAGATCTGTTTGACTTTATCTGCTCCGGTCAGGATCACCAGGAACCTGCCGTCTTGGTCTTTTCTGCAACCAACTCAACTAGTCTAGACTGTGGGCGTTGATATCGGTGACTCGGCCAACGAGACCTAAATTCGAGACTCTTGCTCTCTTCGATTTCCAGCACTGCAATTGGCTTCCCATTCATTTCTCTTAAGCGCCGCCAGGCCTCCTCAGGACCACAACTGTCCAAGACTCCGCCAGCATCAGAAAATCGACACGGATCAGTAACAATGGCTGGCACGCAAGGAAGTTTCCCTGTCCGTCATGACCTGGCCGGTCAGTCGGAGCTGAGTGTTCTGCGAGAGCAACACTCTGCCAAGGCCAAAAACGCGGACTACAAGGCAATGCTCAACTGTCGCTATTCTGTAAAGAAATCCCCCGAGTTCCTCGGAGCCAGCGATCATGACAGGTTGTGCATGATCGAGAAGGCGATGGTCGATGCGAGCAACAGACGGTAATACCAGACGACCTCGCCTGTTATACCTGCTTGTCGTTATGAACTCATTGCTGAACAACAATTCAAAATTGTAGACGTCAAAACCGTCAGGATCATGCCTCCAAAATGGAGGACTTTGACAACGGCATCAGAAAGACCAGGGTGAGCGTGCCGATCAAGACTTTCATCGACAGCAATGCCGCTGCCAATCGGGCGGGCGGCTCTGTCGGGACGTCAATGACGCAAGGCAGCAGCTATGCTACGCCTTCTACATCAAACACCATCTTTGCAAGCGTTGAAACCGCTCATAACCTCGGCGTGGCGACTGCTCCCCCAACGCTCGTGCGAACCATGAGCAGTGCCCATATCCCTTTCACGCCCTCAACCGTCAGCCGCATGGCTTGTTCGACCGACTCAGTAGCGGCGCGCGGAGAATGCTCCTCTTCGTCTTCTCCTACGTCTTCTGGTTCGTCCTGGTCGACTGGCTCCCCTGCCTCCTCTCGCAGTGACCGCAAAGTCCCGACCAACATGGCGCTGTCAACCAAGTCTGAGAGGCTTGAATCACCACCTGTTTCGTTTCGCAACAGAGCGAAAGGGCCTTCCAGCGACCCTGTCGCGAGAAGCGACAATCGGGGCACAAAACGGAAGGAGAACGATGAGGATGATGCTCCAGACTCAAAAAGAGCCCGGCCAGATACAAAGCGAGCTCAGCCGAACGAAATGGCTGAGATGGAAGCACTACGCAACGTTGTGGAGAACCTGAACGGACAATTGGGACAGCAACGCGAGCGCATCGAGGCCTTGCAGCAGCGCAATAGGCACTGGCCATTGGAGGCTGGTAGTGGCTGCCTGCCTCCGCTGTACCAGTCCAACAGTTTCAGCGCGCAGGTGCAGAACCTGAACCAGCTCGCAAAGGCCCAGCACGAGACGGCCCTAACGCTCATCCAACTGATTTGCCCGCGCATGACTGAGGCTCTGGACCGACTCAAGGCGGCGACCGACACGATGCTGGCCCGTTCGGTGGCGGCAGGACTGGATAAGGATGCGCTCGCGGCCGAGGCGGCCGAGGTCAAGGCCGCGATGGATTGTGCCTTTGAGGTGTTTGACGGTCAGGGTCGAGGCCGCTAGCGATCGAGGGGGTGGCATCTATCTTCATTTTTCACCTGTGTGTTTGTGGCGAGGCATATCTGGGTTTTGAGCGGCGTTGGGAGCCTAGGTCTTGATTTACCATGGGGGGAGG
>JASAOQ010003437.1:0-25465 GCA_031306065.1 Pseudopyricularia cyperi | reverse complement strand
CCCCCCAAGTTCGTCGAGTAGCCAAAAAGAATGATCAACCTGGAGTGTTTGCAGCCTTACTTCCCATCCATGGCATTAGCAAAATCACTTGGTATCCAGCGTATCTGAAAGTCCTCTCCACCGCCAAAACCCGCCTCTTATACCTCCTTTGGTATTTCACAACCTGGACCATTGAACCGCTCGACTAAGCCCGGCCAATCCTCCCGAATGGGTACACTGCTCCTGGTGGCGCAAAGCGTTGCGTAACGTCGATCCAGCGAGTGCCGTAGAGAACCTCGCCAGCTGCAGTCACCCGCCATTGGGGGTTTCCGGGCTTAATATGACAGGAAAGGGGCTGGAGAACATGAAGAAAGGAGACAGGGAACGGGTACGAGGCTGAAAATCGAATACAAGGACTTTTATGATGGAGGCTCAGGGAGTATGAGCAGAAGTTGTCGACGGTGCTTGAATACCCCACAGTAGAGGTCTGGCCTCCAAATATGCCATAGGTGCATCAGCACTTGAACACTTGAATGAGTTAATATCGTAATATCAAATGGAGTCAAAGCCTTGCAGCTGTTATCCTGCGAGAAGTGAGCAGACCCAAAAGACGCCATCAACGCCGACCCGACAAGTCAGACCCAAGTGAACTCTTACAGCAATCGTGCACTGCGGCTGAACTGCGACTTTCGTTGCCATGCTTTATACCATCCTCCCCCTCCAATGAGCCGGAGCTGTTCACTGTCGCCTCTCGAACCATCCGCTCGAGCCGGCCACGGCAGCCGACTGGTCCAGCACCCACTCGCCGACGCCCAGGTACTTGTGAATCCAGCCGTTCAGGTCCTTGTTCTCGCCGGCAAGCCTATCCGTCTTGAAGCTAGTCGTGGGCAAGAGCGGCGGTCAGTTTCTGTTTCCGGCAGGGTGGGAAGCGGTGTTTCGGTCGTTATTGTTTCGAGATCTGCAAAATAAAATAAAAAAAAACTCACGTCAAGCCTGTTGACCGCTTCATGCCGGCTAGGAAAGCAGAGACTGAGGAGAGTGGTAGGGTGGCCGTGTCAGCTTGGGTTCGTTTCGCTCTTCAAAGTGCCCCCCGAGATCCAGATAGGAGTAGCATGTGGCTGGCTTACACAGGACAGCGTCAAAGGCGTAGTGGGTAACTCGTCCAAGCTTCGAGGCCAGGCCAAAGGTCAGCAAGTTGAGAAGAAAGAACTGTTTCGGTGGTCGTTTAGACTCCGTCCACAGCAAAAGGAACGCAAGGAGCCAAATCCGTCCTTTGGCACGGGAGAGAGTCGATAGACTGACCACCATGGTGACTTTTTTTTTTTGGTTTGCTGAGCTGAAAATATAGGGGCTACTGTATCGAGTCGTATTATGAGTCGCGTTGGCAATCGGCGAGCTTGACGCGCGAGAGGGCCAGCGCTGGGAAGCAGTCGAGCTCGGGCGGGTGAGCAGAAGCAGAGAGAGATTGATTAGCAGAAGTGCCGGAATGTGAGGGGGAACAGAGTCGAAACAACCGGACGTTTGTATAGTCCTTTAGAATTCGTCTTCAGTCAAGGGACCCGTGAGCTTGGCTTGGCTCGTGATCAGCTTCAACTGAAAGCTCCGACCACTGTCGGACCCGCGGGTGACTAGGTACCTACTAGGTAGGCTAGACGGCCGCCCGCCAGATCACGTGGACAACCCGTTACCAAAGCGGCCGTGCATGCATTAGTCTAGTCTAGTTTAAGGAGCTTTTCCCGCCGCTGTTGCCCCTTGAAGTTGAGGCGCATTTCAACGGTTTTGTTAACCGCCTTTGCTCTCCATGCAATCAATGATGGTAAGAATAGCCGGCGAACATGACAAGCAAGGCACGGTACCTTCCCGTGGACACGGTATCAAAATAAAAAGATTTCATTGCGCCGCTTGCTCGGTCCCTGCCTCGTCGACAGCTACTGGACTAGACTAGACTAGGCGCATGCACGCCCAAAGAAAAGAAAGCCTCTCTTTTCTTTCGTCCTCACCAGCAAGCGCAGTCGGACCGTGTCGGCCTCGAATCCATCTACTCGCTGCTGTTGCCGTCTGATAATGGAACTATTCGTCATGGCGTCCTCTGATAGAAACACCCACGCCTCTTATCCTAGCTCCGTGACTGGCCTGGCTGCTCCCCCACTAAGAAACAGTATCAAGCGAAGGGTGTGGCGCGGCGCCGTGCGGTGCAGCCTGCCCGTGTGTGTGCCCCGCCAGTCTGCGCTTTGCAGTGATGGATGAGACAGCGGGGTCCATCTCTCTGGGCAGGGGCTTGCTTGCTGCTTTCCAATGCCCAGACATGCTATTATATGAGGTACATGCAACAGCTCCCTGCGCCAACTGAGCTCAACGATTTTTTTTTCTTCTCGCATTTGTTGATCTTGTTGACACGTCCAGCTCTCTCTCATCCTCTCTCTTCTTCAAGATCGGGAACAGCCCTCATTTTAGCACTATCAAGTTCATCAATAGACCTTGTAAGCAAACCGTCTCTCTACTAACACCGTCCTTGATATATCAAGACGCATGCTCACAACCACCGGACCTCTTTCTATAGTGCGTCCTTTTCCACCCACAGCTCCCTGGAAGCCCTCAACACCTAGGAAGCGAATCGCCATCTATTCGCAATGGCTACCACCGCCCTTGACCACCTCTACATCGGCGGCCGCCTCAACTGGCTGGCCCAGTTGGACACGGCTGCCCAGCCTGACAAGAACTACCGCCGTTCGTCCATCATCTGCACCATTGGCCCCAAGACCAACTCGGTCGAGGCCATCAACGACCTGCGCAAGGCCGGCATGAACGTCGTCCGCATGAACTTCTCCCACGGAAGCTACGAGTACCACCAGTCCGTTATTGACAATGCCCGCGAGGCCGAGAAGGTCATGCCCGGCCGCCAGATCGCCATTGCCCTTGACACCAAGGGTCCCGAGATCCGTACCGGCAACACCAAGAATGACGAGGATTTGCCCATCTCGGCCGGCAAGGAGCTGAACATTACCACCGATGAGCAATATGCCACCAGCTGTGACACTGAGAACCTGTAAGTAACATGGTATCATTGAAGCAGATATCGCTCCTTTAGCCACTTTTGTGAGCTCAGCTCTGATGGTGCCCATTCCGTTCGACTTGCAGCTATGTCGACTACAAGAACATCACCAAGGTCATTGAGAAGGGACGCATTATTTACGTCGACGATGGTGTTTTGGCCTTTGAGGTTATCGACGTTGTAAACGAAAAGACCGTCCGCGTTCGTGCCCGCAACAATGGCTTCATCTGCTCCAAGAAGGGTGTCAACCTGCCCAACACCGACGTTGACCTGCCCGCTCTCTCCGAGAAGGACAAGGCCGACCTAAGGTTTGGCGTCAAGAATAACGTTGACATGGTCTTTGCCTCGTTCATCCGCCGTGGACAGGACATCAAGGACATCCGCGACGTTCTCGGTCAGGACGGCGCCCACATCCAGATTATTGCCAAGATTGAGAACCGTCAAGGCCTGAACAATTTCCCCGAGATCCTCAAGGAGACAGATGGTGTCATGGTCGCCCGTGGTGACCTTGGTATTGAGATCCCGGCCGCCGAGGTTTTCGCGGCTCAGAAGAAGATGATTGCCCTGTGCAACATGGCTGGCAAGCCCGTCATCTGTGCTACACAAATGCTCGAGTCCATGATCAAGAACCCCCGCCCCACCCGTGCCGAGATCAGCGATGTCGGCAACGCTGTCACTGACGGCTCCGACTGTGTCATGCTCTCCGGTGAGACGGCCAAGGGAAGCTACCCCAACGAGGCTGTCCGGGAGATGAGCGAAGCTTGCCTCAAGGCAGAGAACACCATCCCATATGTCAGCCACTTCGAGGAGATGTGCACCGCCGTCCATCGCCCGGTCAGTATTGTTGAGTCGTGCGCCATGGCTGCCGTCCGTGCCTCGCTGGACATCAACGCCGGTGGCATCATCGTTCTCTCCACTTCGGGCGAGTCGGCACGTCTGCTCTCCAAGTACCGCCCTGTCTGCCCCATCTTCATGGTTACCCGCAATGCCTCTGCCTCAAGGTACAGCCATTTGTACCGCGGTGTCTACCCATTCCTGTTCCCCGAGGCAAAGCCCGACTTCTCCAAGGTTAACTGGCAGGAGGATGTCGACCGCCGCATCAAGTGGGGTGTCAAGCATGCTCTTGACCTTGGCGTTCTCGAGAAGGACGACTCGATCGTCGTTGTGCAGGGATGGAAGGGTGGCATGGGCAACACCAACACCATTCGCGTGCTCAAGGCCGACACCGAGAGCCTTGGCATCGGCCAGGCTTAGATTCAGACTTCTTGATGGCCTTGCTTGATTGCGTGCGGGGAGAAAAAATTGTCTAGAGCGGCGCACTTTCTTTTTCACTTAATGATATCACGAGATAGACTCTAGGAATGGCAAATGGACGATTGTATCATCACAGTTCCCGCAAGCAATGCTTTTGGATTTCCTCTGCTTCATGAAGCTTTCGCCTCTGCCTTGAGCTTGCGAATGGTCGTGCTGCTGATCTTGGAAGCGAACTCAATAGTCTGGGTGGGTTCGTCTGGAGACAGGGAATCCCCCGCGTCAAGGACGTCGACCTCGAAGATCTCGAGCGGCGCCCACCCAAGCTCGGCACGCTTGTCATTGACGGCCTTGCCCCCTGCCCTCGTCTCGGCAGACAACACAAGGCACGAGACCTCCGGCATGGTTATTGTGGGGCCGAAAGCATCTTGTATCCTGACGCACCTGACCTCGACAGCACCGTCGCGGAGCCGGGCACAGAAGAGCCCGTCCTGCTCGGCTATCTCGGGCCGCGCCTCGTCCGGGCTGAGCTGCAGCAGCGTCGCCAAGAAGGCGATGACGCCCCTCGCGCGCCGGTCCCACGGCTGCACCATCTCGGCATACTTTTTGTTCCTGAGCAGCTCGTCGCCCGTCACGCCGACGATGAAGACTGCGGCGGCGGGCTTCTCCCCTTCGACCTTGGGGATGTCGAGAAGCAGGGCGCCGCCGGTGAGGAGCAGCTTGTGGCCCGCGTGAAGGTAGTCGAACGTGCCGCCGATGCAGACGATCGCGTGGCCCTTTGTCTGCTGCTGGTCCTGGCCGTCGTCGCCCGACGAGCTCGGATCGTTCATGGTCACGCCGCCCGGCACGGCGACCAGCTGCTCCTGCCGCAGCACCTGCCTGCCCTCGGCCAGCCGCAGGAACTCGGCGAAAAGTCCGAGGCCAGCCTCGGTGCCGCAGTGGTAGATTGCCGCCCAGGGACGGTGCGCGGCGGCAAAGGTGGGCAGGTCGATGACGGCCGTGTTGTTGGGCGTCTGCGCGGGGCCCGCGGGCGGCGGCGGCGGTTGCTGCTTGTCCTCCTGCTGGCGCTGGCGGCGGTGGTCGACCAGGAGCACGCGGACGTCGACGGACCCCGGCCCGGGGTCGAGGTGCGCGTCCACACCCAGCCCGGCGCAGACGGCCGCTGCGACGGCGTAGACGCCCGCGACGAGGGACTGGGCGCGGTGCCAGCTCAGCGTCTTGGAGTAGCGGTAGATGCCGGACAGGACGGGCGCCGCGAGGGCGACCACTAGGACGGCACCGCGCTCCCGCTTCCGGGACTTGGAGATTGCGGCCTCGAGAGATGGGCGGTAGGCCGCGTTCAGCGAGTCCTTGGTTGCTGGCGATGGTGGGGCTGGCAGCAGCAACAGGGATGAGTGGTCCTGGTCGGTCTTCATGGTGTGCGATCTCCTTTTGACGGGGATCTCTGGATATCTTGGTCAGTAGGATAGAGTAGCTGAACGCTAATCAATAATCCTCGTGCGCGGCTTCAATCAATCGGTCCTTGAAATGATTGTCTATCGCGTTGTTCAGCTAGAGAACTGTTCGAGTGACGTCGGCGGGGTCCCCTGCCGAATTGAGCCAGTCGAGAAGCACGAACACGCTCTCCTCTCGTAACAACGCCGCAAGAAGACACAATGGTTTGCGATCACCAACGAACCACGCTCTCTATACCTATACCGCCTCAAATATACCGCCCGAACATATTACAGGGCATTACCCATTGCATTGCCGTACGGCAGACACTCGGTTCGCGCCCAAAACAAAGCTATGTCCCGTTGTGCTGCATCGGCCCATGAGATGACAAGCTCAGCCCCATGTTCAGTCCGGCAATTTTCCTGGAAATTCCACCTTTGGAGTGGTAGCCATCTCGCGCAATGTGACGAGGACATATGCCCAATACATCAATGAACGCTTTCTAGATAGAAACGCTGGGAATAAAGTTGCCTGCAGACGTGCACAACGTCCCTCAAGCCAGTGGTTGCGGCGACCCCGGGTCAACAACTGTCCATATAAGTAGGAATATAATTCCGACGCATGATGATGCTTTTTCTTTTCGCGTAGCTCATGATACCGCCATTCATCCAATCATACTTTCACGCCCCATATTCCACGCCCAGCGCTGACCCCAAGCCATTCTCCATTTTCGCTACTGGCCAACTGTGGCGTCCATCCGAGGTTGCCAATCTCATACTCGCATTGCCAGCTAGCAACGGGGCTCCTCACGTTCTCGGGCTGGGGGGCGCCATTGATTGGCGGAGGAGCACTCTGGCTTTGCAGCAAATCCCAGATCAGCACTTGACAGTCGTCGCCTCCTGAAGCAAGCGTACCCCTTCGCAAAGGGGACCATTCGATGCAGTTGAGCGAGCCGCCGTGGCCGCGCAACTCCAAAAGAGCCTGCCCAGGCTGTCTGACGTCGAGGATGCGAATGACGTTGGAATCTTGAGCAAACGTGGCCAAGAGGTGGGTATCGTGAGGGGAGGTAGCCAGTCTCAGGAGAGGAGGCGGGTTGGACATGGTTTGCTGTGCCAGTGTTGGGCTTATCCTGCCGCCGTTGGGGTCTGCAGCAAATACCAGGCATTAACAACGGATTCACGTTACATGTTCGATCGAGTAGCGCATACCTTTCTCGTCCTTCCCCGTCGGTTCGTAGATGATGGTACTATGCTCTAAGCTACGCAGGTCAAACATGCGCACGCTGCCGTCCTGCCCACAGCTCACAAAGACATCGACGCTGTTAGCGCAAAATCGGACATCGTACACCTCTTTGTCGTGTGCGATGAGTTGCGTCTTGGCGGTAAGGGATGGGATGTCCCAGATTGTGCAGGTTGTATCAATACTAGATGTGATGATGAGGTTCTGCGACACCTGGTTCCAGTCGAGCGAGGTGAGGGGCGCAGTATGGTCGGGCGTCTTGGAGTTAGAGAGCAGCGCCAGTGGAGTCAGCTTCGTCGGCGGCGCTGGATCCCTACTGCTCCTGTTGACGTTATTGCTGTGTGACGCCAATGACGTGTCTGACGGCAGCGACCACAGTCTGAGGTGGTCACCCGAGGTGGCTAGCAGGTCGGTAGACTGCTTTTGAGAGTTGGGAGAGTGCGGCTCCCACAGTAAGCGCGTTACTGGGTATGAGTGCGTCGCCTCGGCAACCTTGGTGAACTCTAGACATGTTCTTGAACCGCCTTGGGCGTATGCTTCGGGGGGCGTAGGCACCACTTGGGTGTCCAAAATTTGTATCTGTCATGAAGCGACGACGGCGGCGTCAGCAGTGCGCGGCGTGGGGCTCCAAAGAGTCTGCCGAATGGAGGGTGATGCATACAAAGTTGTGCCCATCTTCTAGGTAACTGCCAATTGCCAGTTTACCAGCTCCATTGCCTTGGGGTGGGTATTTGCACCAGTCAAATGCATACAAGGCCCATGGCGCCAGGTAGTTGCTCGCGCCTGGCTGGGTGTTTGCGATATCGTACGCGACGCTGCCCGGCGTGCCGTCAGAAAGGCTTGAGTCGGCGCGTGGGCGAATGTCTGCTAGGCCGAGGGGCGTGTTCGACACGTTGCGCTGCTGGGTGCCCCCTGGCCTGAGTATATTCGGGACGGTGGAAGAATTCATGGTGGCGGCTCAGTTGCTGCGCTGCAAGCAAAGACGCCTGGCCACCAAGGCCTATGCAATAATCACAGTTGATCGAGCAGAATCTGGGAGTTAAAGACCTGGGTTAGACGGCACAATTCGTACAGGTTGGTGCAGCACCGATCTGTGCCCAGTTTCGTGCCGATCGAGATACCAGAAGGTAGCTCTGTGGGTAGGTGTCGCGCAATTGTCGCCCGGAGCTCGAGCCGTCGATGCCTGACGAACGATCACAGCCAGACCGGTGGGTTTGCGCTGGTCACAACAGCCCCAACGCCAGACGAGGCAGTCCTCCCTGACTGAGGCGTAAAATGCGTTGGTTTTGTTGCAATATTTGGTGATGGTGCTGGTTGGTACATTAGCCTGGGATGGCGGACAGGATGGCATGGCAGTCAACAATAATCGGTTGGTTGTTAGGACAGTGGTCTGTCTGCCTTAGCTTGCTGGAATGGACCATTGAAGCTGCTCGCTGCCCCTCCGACTGACTGGCTGTGGTTCACTGCACTTGGTGCCTAGACTACCTAGGTATGTTGCGCAACTGAGGGCAGTGCTTGGGAGAGAATGCAGGGTAGGTGGCCGGCAAGTTGTGGAGTCCGTGCACCAGGAAGTGCCTGGATCCGGCAGGGCCGCAGGGGAAAGCAATTTGTGATGACATAATCAGGCCATCCAATCATCTTTTTGCAACAGCGGCTTAGTCTCGCGCCTTGGTCCGGAGTCTGCATGCATGCCGTCCATCTTCAAGCTACAAATGTCCTCTCGCCTGTTGCGCAGCGGCGTCGCACCATCCGGTCCTTGACTCTTTTGCCATTAGGTTTTACATATTTTGGATTTTCTCTCCAATCCTGTCATGCCAGGGCGGACTGACTGAACTGGTTTGCTGGATTTTTCCAGTGTCCTTCCTTTTTTTCTTCAACAACCTGCGACCACTTCACGCGACGCGCTGCTCAATTCGAGCCCAGCCGCCATCATGGCTGACAACATGAAGTACGACTCCGAGTCGGACGACGAAAACTTCAATCCCGCCCCGGCTGACGCTTCCGATGACGAGGATGGCCGCGGAGAGGCCGAGAACAACACCGCCCGTGGTGGCGGCTCGGACGACGAAGGCGACGCCCGTCCATCAAGCTCAGGTCGCAAGGCAGCCAGCCCAGCTCAGGATGCAGATAGCGACGCCGAGGAGCAAGACGATGCCGGTGGCGAAGAAGATGAAGAAGATGACGAAGATGACGAGGATGACGAGGAGGAGGATGTCCGCGCTGTAGGCTTAGCCCCCATATGCCTCGTTCTCATCCTGCGTTTAAACTTTTGCTTTCTACGTCGCGCATCTCGCTAATACGTGTTTGGTATTCTAGGGTCATCGCAGGAAGCGCCAAAAAGATCGACGGGCTGCCTTCTTCGATATCGAAGCAGAGGTGGATGACGAAGACGAAGGCGAGGACGACGAAAAAGATGGCGAGGAGATCCTTGGAGACTTCATCGATCACGACCCTGAAGATGTTGCCGAACCTGGCCGTATCGACGACGACAGGAGACATCGTGACCTGGATCGCCAACGAGAGATGGAGTCCAGCATGGACGCTGAAAAGCAGGCCGAGATTCTCCGGCAACGTTACGGTAACCGTCGTAGGGCTGGCGGTTTGGGTGACTCTGCCGTGGTGCCAAAGCGGCTGCTGCTACCCAGCGTCGACGATCCTCACATCTGGGCCGTCCGCTGCAAGGAGGGTAAGGAGCGAGAGGTCGTTTGGTCCATCATGAAGCGCATCGAGCAGCGCCTGGGGACCAAGGACGAGCTGAGCATCACTTCGGCTTTCGAGCGCGGTGGTACTGCATCCGTCATGAAGGGCTACGTTTACGTTGAGGCCAACAGGTCCACGGATATCATGGTTGCGCTTGACGGCCTGCTCAATGTTTACCCTCGCACAAAGATGCTTCTAGTCGAGATCAAGGATATGCCCGACCTGCTCCGCGTCCAGAAGACGCCGGAGCTCAAGATCGGCGACCACGTTCGTCTGAAGAGGCCTCCCAGATATGCTGGTGATCTTGCGGTGGTCAGGAACGTGACGGAGAACGGGCTCGAGGTCCAGGTTGCGTTTCTTCCTCGGCTGGACTATGGCCAACGCGATGAGGCCCTCAAGACTGAAGATGGCAAACGCAAGCGCTTCGCTCCTGGTCCACGTCCGCCACAGCGCCCCTTCAACGAGGCCGAAGCACGCAAGCACGATGCCCGCCTGCTGGGAAGTCTCGAGCCCGGTGTTTTCGACTACATGGGCGACCATTTCGAGAACGGTCTCCTGATCAGAGACTACAAGATTCAGCAACTTCAGACTAAAGATGTTGTTGCCACTGCCTCCGAGATCATGCTTTTTGCCCAGGTCGCCCAGGACGGCACAGAACACTTGGATCTGGCGCCACTAGCTACCAGCCTTGAAGACGCTAACGTCACCTACCTGCCTGGTGATTCCATTGAAGTCTATGATGGCGAGCAAAAGGGTGTCGTCGGAAAAGCAGTCAACGTTCAGGGAGGCGTCGTCACGCTCAAAGTCACCGAGGGTGACCTCCGGGGCCAGGTTATCGAGGTGCCCACGAAGGGCCTTCGCAAGCGCTTCAACATCGGCGATCACGTCAAAGTCGTTGGCGGCTCTAACATGGGCGAAGTTGGTATGGTGGTACAGATCGAGGAGAATCGCGTCTCGATCGTGACAGATCAAAGCAAGGCGACACTTACAGTTTTCAGCAAGGATCTAAGAGAAGCGAGCGACAGTGGCGGCCAGGGATCCATCGGACAATACTCCCTGCAGGATCTTGTACAGCTGGATGTCATGACAGTCGCCTGCATTATCAAGATTGATGGCGAGAATCTGACAGTGCTCGACCAAAACGGAGATGCTCGGCAGGTGCCCGTATCTCAGATCTCAAACAAAATACCTCCCAAGAAGCTTGCGGTTGCCGCGGACCGCAATGGCGCGGAGGTGAGGCTTGATGACGTTGTCAAGGAGGTTGTCGGTCAGCGACGCCAGGGAAAGATCATTCATATCCACCGAGGCTACTGCTACCTCCAAAGCGACTCCGTCAAGGAGAACTCGGGTATCTTCGTGACCAGGGCTAGCAATGTCACGACGGTGGCGGCCAAGGGCGGCCGAGCCAACAATACGTCGTTACCTGACCTGACTGCCATGAACCCCGCGTTGAAGAGGAACCCCAGCGGTATGCCGGCACCTCAGCAACACAAGCCTCAGATTGGCCGTGATAGAGCACTTGGCCAAACGGTCAGCATTCGGAGAGGTGGCTACAAGGGCCTGCTAGGTATCGTCAAAGACACCACAGAGACACATGCCCGTGTGGAACTGCACACCAAAAACAAGATTATCATGGTTCCTAAGGCCGACTTGATGTACAAGGACAAGATCACCGGTCGTCCTATTGACATCCATACCAGGGGTGGCATGGGAGGTCGGGGTGGAGGTAACGCTAGTAGCAGGGGAGGCTTTGGTGGTAGTACCAGCTATGGCGGTCGTCCACAGGTCGGGGATGGCGGCAGGGGAGGCCGGACGCCAGCTTGGGAGTCGAGCTGTAAGTTGGCCATATCTCGGTCGCTGCTCTTTTGTGCACCATATACCCTGCGGTCTGCTAACCTTAATACAACCAGCATCTCGCACCCCTGCGTGGTCACGAGCTGACGCTGGAGGGCGCACACCAGCGTGGCCTAGCGCCGACGGATCGCGGACTGTCAACCCGTATGACGGGAGCCGCACTGCGTACGGAGGCGGATCCCGAACACCAGCATGGATGTCCGGATCTAAAACACCAGCTCCCCACGACTCTTTCTCGAGCGGCTCCGCGTGGAACTCTGGTGCCAAAACACCATACGGTGCATCTGCGCCGACACCCGGTGCTAGCAACAATGATACCTGGGGCTACACGCCGGGCCCAAGTGGCTCATCCAACGGCTATGACGCGCCTACACCCGGTGGAGGTTTGGGGGCTCCCACCCCGGGTGCACTCAATGCACCCACCCCTGGCGCGTACTCGGCCCCAACCCCGGCAGCCATCAGTGCACCTACCCCAGCGGCCGCTTGGCAGGGAGGGTGGGGCGCCGATTCGGCGCCAACACCCGCTGCTGGCGCTCCCACGCCTGGTGCATCTGGTGGCTACTACGGCGCTCCCACCCCGGCCGCGTATGGAGGCGCGCCCGAGACGCCAGCAGCCAGTGGGCCTCGTTATATTGACGATGACGAGTGAGGTGGCTGAGAGAATAGAGGGCACCTTCCACTTGGTAGGCTAACAAATTTGGAAAACTACCTAGCGGGTTTCGCTGATCTCGACGAGGCTTATTTTCTGTTAAAACTGTTGTAGAATATCACTAGGGTACAGCGTCAAGGGATTTGTTTTCGGCTCGCTATGCACAAAAAAATGCTTAAACTTGTGAGGTCCGCATTTGCACCAAGCTACTCTGTATACGACCAGAAAGTATCGTTACCTGCCGCGTACAAGCCCACGGAACCCGGCCTGCTCGTCAATATATACTGGCCCGTCCCGACCAGCTATATAGCCCCGGCCCATAACCCGTTCATGTGCTGATACAGGATGTTTTTATTTTGTTCCTTTTACAAAGTCAATGCTATTTGTGTCGTGATGTAGGCTGATGTTTGCATTGGAAGTGAAAGGCTTCTGTTACGTTGCCAGTTACTCCTATTTCAACAGCATAACGTAGCTTATAATATTGAAAGGGATTCAATCTTGTTTCGTGTAGTCAGAAAGCCTTTTCCGTGCTTGCTGTCCCACTCGATATACTTGTGGACTTATGGTCACAATCTGGTGTGTTCCCTCTGCCCCTTGACCGGTCATACATTCATTGTATTCACACACCCCGACGGCATCCCCTCTTGTACCAATCTCACTCAGGCTAGGGGTCCGGGTTTGGTGCTCTTCTCATCGTTTACTGTTTCGGCTGTGTTTGCCTGGGCGGCCTGGGTATTGTTGGATTTGTCGGCTGTTCCATTGTCGACAATAACAATATCTTTCGCAGCGTCCTTGGCGCTGTTGTCAACGTCAAATACCTTGCGCTCGTCCGTCTTGGCCTTCCCCGTCGCGGGCTCTCCGTCATCCTCGTCGCTGTCTTGGCCATCAGAGGCGTACGGGTCCGGCCGGTCGATGCGGAGCTTCACCACCTCGGTCTCGGCACTCTCAGCTTCGGCAAGTCGGTAGTATACCCGCAGACCCAGGATGACGACGGCGTTCCACGGGTCGCGCTCCGCGTTCGGGTCCGGAGTTTTCGTCCCCGCGGGTGCTGCTGGTGCCGCCGGGCCCGGTCCGGGTGCGGTGCCGGGAACGATGGGCTTGGCTGGCCACAGACCATGGTATTTTTTCCGGCCGCGGCGCATCATGTCGATGGAGAGCACAACGTCGTCATCAGAGACCTCCGACACACTCGGCACGCTTGTGACATCGCTGTAATCCTCGTCGCTGATATAGTGTCCATGGGGCGGAGGCATCATGCGCCGGGGTGGTCCGGGTGGTCCGGGTTGTCCCCGCATCGGCATTCCGTTATGGTAGTGGGTCGGGCCGCGGTTGAAGTACTGACCCCGTCCTATTTGCTGAAAGCCTGGAGGATATGCGCGCGGGTGTGATGGGCCCACAATAACCTGCCGTGGCGGGGGCTGGCTGCCTGGGCCTGTTGTAGGCGTTGCTGGGGTAGTGCACTTGAGACTGTCTTTTCCTCCATCTTCTGCTGCCAAATCCTGTGAAGACGGCTTTGGGGCGATGCCCGCATCGCCTCCGTTCTTGTTCTCGCCTGTGGACGAATCCGCGGAACCTGATGGCTGAGCTGCTGCACTGGGGTTTTCGAGCTTGGTTGACGTGTTGGGTGCTTGCAAGACATACTCCCCTTTGGCAGACTCTATATTTGGAGGAGAAGCACCTGGAGTGGGTGATGTAGCATCGACGGATTCAAGGACGGTTGTGACAGCATCGTCTCCTCTGTCCCCGGCGGCCTTGATGGTGGTGGTGGTGGTGGTGGTGGTGGTGGTGATGGCTGGTACTTCTGTTTTAGACTCGACTCCTGGAGTCCCGGATAGAGGGTCAGCTGGAGCCGCCGATGCCGATGAAAGGCTCTCTGATACTGATTCAAGTGTCGCAGGAGTCGAAATTTTTGGGCTGTTTTCTGAAGTCGGTGATCCATTGTCTTTGTGGCAGGATCCCTGAGAAGTTTGGCAGTTTGTGTCCGAACCGGATTTTTGATCAGCGTTGACTTGGCTGCCATCCGTAGTCTTGGCGACCTTCTTGCTGTGGGAAGTCTCACTGTCAAGGCCTTCTGACTTGCTTTCATGTTCGGGTGTATCATCTTTGTCTTTTTGCGCGGGGCTGCCATCCGTGATCTCAACGACGGTAGTTCCCTTTGAACCACCGTTGTCGACATCCTCGGACTTGCTTTTATTTTCAAGGGAACCCTTTTTCGCTTTCTGCGCGGCCTCTTCCTCCTTGCGAGCTGCCTCTGCCGCTTCGGCCTTTTCTTTTGCTCTCTTCTCGGTCTTGGCCTGTCGCTCTGCCTGTTTCTTTGCCCGTTTCTCATTGACCTTGACCAGCGCCTTTCGATCGCTCATGTCCATACGGTACTTGAGCCGGAGGTCGTCCATGATCAGCTGCTTGACCTTGCGCCTTTCTTTCTCCTCCTTGCGTTCCTTGGCTGCGAGGCGAGCAGCCTTCTCGGCGGTCTGGAATACACGGCCCCTGCTGTGCGCCAGGTCGTAAGACAACGCCATGCGGGCCAGTTTCTCCCTGTGCGTCTTGGCATGGGCCTTGACGACGTCCTCGGCCGCCATCATGCCCGTGTCTCGGGTGGCATTGACCATGACGAGGACCGTGTAGTCGCCCGCCTCGAGCTCGAGCTCGACGTTGACGCTCCGGTTCATCCCGTATGGAGTCAGGCTGCGAACTAGGTATTCTTCTTGGCCGGCGACGTGGACCCTGAACGAGAACTGGAACTGGTATTGGCCCTCGAGGCCCTTGAAGTAGCGCATGTCGAGCTGCGAGAGGACAAGGACAACGGGGCCGGGCCGGGAGAGGGAGAAGCCAAATTTTGTGTCGTGGTACTCGTGCACCCAGGGCACCGAAAATGTCGTCCATATGGCGGCGGCCTTCCACTCGGGTCCAAAGAGGCGGGTGCGGTCGAAGCTTTGGAATTTGCGCAGCAAATCCTCGTACGACATCCAAAAGGAGCCGTCGTCCCCGAACCGGTGGTTGAGCTTGGCAAGCCACTCGGGCGTCCACTCTGCCGAGCCGTCGGACCACTTGCCCTTCCAGCTGTCTCGACCCCAAGGGTTCCTCAGCATGAGAAGGCGCTGTCCGTCAATCTCGACCGCCTTCATGATGCTGTAAGCATGCTGCTCGGCGATTCCTCTGCGATCTCCGGTCCCTCGTCCCCAAACACCGGTACTGCATCCAAAAAGAAATTCCTCATTGACTTTGAGGAGATTTTCCTTCCAGAAGTGCTCCTTTCCGGGTTGAAATCAGTCATTAGCGCGTGAAAAAAAGAGAGCAAGAACGGAAAAGAGATACTCTATGATGGCAAGTAAACAATAGAGAACCACAAAAAGCTTGCCTTGTCAAGTATGTCACTGGTATATATTTCATGGGTCGCCCCTCCAGTTAGATCCTCGATACCTTCACCAGTATAGCCGCCTTCAATAGCCTCGTAGTCACCATGAGCCTTGGCGTACGCCTAGAGAGCGAGGGAGATGGCCGATTTGTTAGTCCATAGTTGGTCATACTGTGCCTGATTATGAGCAGAGAAATTAGCAAACATGAAGAATGCGGACCTTTTCGAGCAGGCTGACCCAAGTCTCGTTTGGGTCGGATGATTGGGCAAAGTACAAGGCGCCGCTGTTGGTCTGATAGAGGCGTCGATAGGATTCCTCCGAGTCGTGCCTTATACGGTCATGGTCCAGCAAAATCCTCTCGATGAAGCCATCATCGTAATCGGCTTTTGTAAGGTAGAGCTTTGCTCGGGCTTATGTGTCAGCGAGCGGTTTTTTCTCGGTCTAACGTACACCCAGCACCCAGAGTCTCACCTTGTCATCTATGATCTCACTGAACCAGTCACCGTCACGATGAAAAACAAAGCCGTATACACCGACCTCGACGTCGTGGGCTACACATATACGCTCTATGAGCCCAGGTTTGTTGCTCATGGTGCACAGGGCGGCCATCAGCCAGCAGTCGCCGACGTCCCTTCCCTGTCTGACGTCGCTGGCGGAGGGCCCGTCGACGAAGAACTGTGGCTTTTCAAAGATCTCAGTAACTCGATGGACGGCCATGGGACGAAAGTTTGCCCGGCGCCACATGTTGGGAAGCACTCTGCCATTGCCAGCCGGGTAGGCCTTCGCGGCCTGATCCCTGGCCCGAACTTCTCGAGCATTATTCAAATTCTCACTCTTTCTTCCTGATTTTCTCATCCTTGGAATCCTCCACCTTTGGTTTCTGAGACTTAGGAGGCACTCGTTGATCTTGAGCTGAAAGTCAATTTCGATGTCAAAATGCGGATCTCTGTACCGCTCATTGACTCGCCGACATTCCTTGACGACCTGGGCTACTTTTTCTTTGCATTGTGTGACTGCCTCTTCGTAAGAGACCGGCTTCAATTGCACATTTTCCCCAGGTTTCTCCTTATGTTTCCTTGGCGTATAGTCCTTGCGCGGAAGAATGCGCGTGGCTTTTGGCCGAGTCGTTAGTCAACTCAGTGGGCCCCTATGGGAGACTCTCTAGGGGGTCTACCTTTACCAGGTTTTGTTGTGGTAAACTTGCTCCAGAAGTCATCGAGCATCTCCTGTGGCGGTAGGTGCTTCTTTGGGGGCAGCGGTGGAGGCTTGTTGCAAGATGACGCGCTGCTGTCACTGCTGTCGCTGCTGGATGAGTTGCCGGAGTCTACCGAGCTAGTAGTGGAAGACATCTTGTTGGCCGACAATGACCACCTGTATGTACGGGTCTGTGAGCTGATGGTTCCAGGTCTATATTATCCGTTCGAAATTCAGTTTTAACTGGGCTTAAAGTGAAGACCATTTGGGTACAAGTTAGAGCTAACTGTTGGCGAGCCCTATGTCACAGGCAAGGCTATGCAGCTCGTTGTAAGCCGGCGTCTGCCTGGAATTGGGACGAGCCGTTTATATCAGTCTGCCTAATAAAGACGGTGACTGTCGCCTCTGCTCGTGACTGAATTTTGTGGAACAGTACGGTACCGTTTCTCCGTGTGGAGTTCTCGGAGCAGAATGTGCGAGAGAGACTGTCTTGGTTTCAATGCAGAGTCATCAGTCAATGTTTTTACAGCCGCGAAGGAGGCAAGGCTCTCGTCCAGACTCCTTCTTTCCCTCATCGAAGGCGCGGGACGAGTGATTCGAGCGACAACGACGATGTGCCCTCGGGCCATCGTTTGGCCGTCATTGGCAGGAGATATTGTACAACCCCCTCACGGGCGAGGCATGATGATGTGGCAGCTTGCCTAGCACTTGACCCCAAGCTGAGGCTGCAGCCTGTGCATTAGCGGGCATTGTGAGCCGCCGTGTTATCGTGATGGATGGCTGTCAGAGACATTTCGTCAGCAACCCGTATGGAAATGAGGCTGAAATGGAGGGGAAATTGCACCCAGCCAAGCCAGTGGTTGTATACAAGGGCGAGACCAAGGCCTCCCAACTGCATCGTAGCCAATAATACAAAGTCCAACCCCGAGTTTGCCCCAGGAAGGTCATGTGGAAGCGTCAGGATGCATAAATATCGTTGCATTTGGCATATAGTAAGCCAATGAGAACAAAATTAGAGAAAACAACAATGGGTATCATTGGCAGCCCTTTCTGGGGCGCCGAATAGCGAAATCATGTTCTGGGGTCGTCATCTTGCAACGTCAAAAGTTGAGAGTAGAGGCTTCTTGGAGGAGTCAGAGCCGATCCAGCAAGTCGTCAACCTTTCTGTGCGCTTCGTCTTCTAACGAAACCGAAACGCTGTCTCTTTGGTCATCATAGAGACTACCGTCGGCCCCGTTGGATTCAGCGGCCAAGGCTTTCTGCTGCGACTCTTTCTGTAATAGTCGGGCGACCCTGTCGCCCACGCGAGCCATCAGAATCCTAGTGCGCTCAAGCTCCTTCTCGATTTCACCGTTCTTAGTGACAAGGTGCCTTTGTACATGGGCAGCGGTGGCTTCATCATCGCCAGCACCATCTCCGGGGGTCTGGAACGGTGCCAGCCCGTCGCGCAAGGCGCGCAACCTCCGCACACGCAGCATTAGGGCATCGCGCTCTACCGAAAGCTCCTTCAGACTCTCGGCCAGCTCCACGAAGCGCTTGATCTCCATGGGATACATTTCGGCGTCTTTCTCAACCGGCCAAGTCTCGGGAAGAGAAGCTATTGTATGTGCATCTGCTAGCGACAGTCAAACACGCGCGGTTCGTGTCAATAAGGTGTGCCAAGACGAACACGCATCTTGCCCCAACAGGAAACGGAGGTTACATCCATACCAAAGTCGGTGCCACCCGAGATCCCCATAGCCAGCAGCTCGTTCCCTTCGGGATGCAGCTCCGCCGCCTTTTCCCGCTCCATCAGGTACAGCTGCTCCAGCTGCTCGGCGACGTGGCGCGTGGCGGCGGACGCGTAGACGCGGTTCACGTGTTGGTGCAGCCGGTGATTGACGCGCACCATGGCGGCCTCGACGGCCCTCTCAGGGATCGTGCCACCGCCGCCGGCTGCGGCTTGTGCGGATGCATTGTTCCCTGCGCGCCATGCGCGCGACGGGGCCAGCGGCTGGGAGAGCAGCCGGACCTGCTCCGCTATGAGCTCCCGTTTCTGGGTCAGGATCGTTGGCGGAGCCGTTAAAGACATTGCGGGAATTGGAATGGCTGTTTGGCCAATGGCGAGACCATCGCAAACGCGTCAGACGTCCCAGATTTGCCGACTCCCACGTGCTTGTGTACTTTAGTTGATCTAGATGTGGGCGGGTGTGTGTCTGGAACAGTCCAGAAGACTAGGTAAGGTAGACAGAGCTATTTCCAGGGGACTTACGAGGAGCTTTAACTGCTAATGATGTAGAAAGAAATTGGATCGGATGACGACATGCATCAATTGGATGGAGGATCAAACGTCGCTGGTAAACCAGAGGGCGGGGGAGTTTTGGCGGGGGCGCCTACCGGGTTTGGCGGGGCGTTGACGAAGCTCTGATACGTTTGATTTTGGATCTTGGTCCTGATCAAAGCACATTGAACCATCCCGACGAAACGACAGTCATAGTACGCGTAGCCTCAGAGGCTTTTCTATCCTCTCTAATACTCTACTTGCTTCTTATTGCTTCTTCAAAAAAATCCCTTACGAAGGCAGCCGCAGCTCTCGAGCTCAACCCTCGATCATGGCGAGCAAAACCGACAAGATCGAAAAGATCATTTCGCGCCTCCAGCATCGTATCGCCGAGGGCCAGTTCTACGAGGCCCAACAGCAAACCCGTGTTGTCGCCGCCCGGTACATCAAGGCCTCGAGCTGGGCGCCCGCTGTCGACATTCTCTTCAATGTCTCTCAGTCCCTCCTCAAGGCCGGCCAGGGAGGCAGCGGTGGCGACCTGTCCACTCTTCTCGTCGACGTCTACAAGCAGGCGGAGCTCAAGCCCGACTCCGCCAACAAGGGAAAGCTTCTCACACTGCTCAGACTGTTTGAGCCCGGCGAGCCTACAAAGAAGAAGTTTGTGACTGAGATGATTGGGTAAGGGCTGGTTCTGCACTCCCGAAACACGAGTAGATTAGTTTACTGTGCATTTTCTTTTCTAACCGACGCCCTGCGCTTCCGCACATAGCTGGTCATGCAAGTTTGGTGAATACCCGGCTGGCGACCCGGAGCTGCATCACGTCGTAGGCACACTGTTCGCCGAGGAGCACGAGACGAGCGACGCGGAGAGGCACCTGATCCTCGGCACCAAGGACTCGCCCGAGGCGCTTGTGCGCATGGAGTACGCGTGGTACAAGGAAGACGACTCGCACACGGCGCCGCTGTACGCCGCGCGCGCCGTCCTCCCCTACCTCCTGACGGGCAACGTCCGCGCCGCCAACGCCTCCTATCGGACCTTTGCGAGCGCCCTGAGCGCTGATAACAAGGGCCTGGGCGTGCAGGACGTCAGCACCAGCAGCGCCGACGTGCGCGTCTTCCCCAGCCTGCCGCTGCTCAACTTTTTGGGGTTGCTGCTGCTTGCCATCCAAAAGGGCAACCCGGACGCGTTCAGGAAGCTGGCGACCAAGTACGGCCCGCAGATAGCCGAGGCGGCGCCGGCGTGGCAGGAGAGCCTGGAGAGCATCGCCGAGATGTATTTCGGCATCCCCAGGCCCCGGCAGAGCAACCCGCTGATGGACATGATGGGGAGCTTCTTTGGCGGCGGTGGCGGAGGTGGCGCCTCAGCTAGGAAGCTGCCCGCAAGGAGGGTGGAGGCGCCGGCTGCCGAGGGCTTAGACTGAAAGGGTATTTTTTATTCCTCGCGAGGAAACGCTGACGCTGAGGCTGACGACTAATTGTAGTTTATACCCATTCATGACGATGCTCAAAAAACATGCTGGACGAACCCGTACAAATTCTCCCACGAAAAAGGACTTCTCGGTGCTGTTTTGCTTGATGGTCATTGTCGTCGCGCTAGGTGATCCTCTTGCTCAAACATCCAGTTATCCTCTGACAGTGCAGCCACTTTAGCTCTCAAACTTGCTCGGACAGCATCCAAGATCTCTTTGTCGTAGTACAAGAGTGTCAGCCTAATTACAGCTTTTCACGAACTGGAACGGCTTTTTAGACATTTACGGACCTTCTGGTTGTGCCGGAATGTTATTCTGGTTAATCTGGTGATGCCTTACGACATCAGCTAGCCTTTGCCGTTCCTCTGTAAAGCCCCGAAATCAGTCGACCGTTCAAGAGGTGGGGAGAAAACACAGATATGAGGACACCCACTCTCGTTTTGCTGCCTCGGATCCAGAACAACCTCGTCAAGGTCATCGATGGGTGGCGTCGGGGGCAGATCTAGCTCCACGTCGCCGTTCTGGTCGCGGATCACAATGTCGGATCCATGCGTGTCGTCTTCCAGATGGGTGGCATGGCTTCTGTCGGAGCTAGACGAGCCGCTTCCGTTCTCCAGCGTCGGCCTGCGGGTCATCTGGCCCTGGAAAAGGTTGCGGCGGACATTGGCAGAAGACATGGCGGGTCGTGACCGGGGCGCGGCTTGGGCCGGCTGCCGGCTTGAAGTTATTCTTTCCGCCATTGTATACTGTTGATGGATATGGCAAAAGGGGCACAGCCAACGGACCAAGGCTTGGCCAAGATGTAGTTATTGTCTGGTCTGATACTTGGATCTCGTTGGATTCGGTGGTAAGGAGGGAACCACCTTGAGTATTTGCACTGGGTAAATGGTTCGTAGGGTTGTGCTGGGGTTCGGATGAGAAGAGATGGGATGAATCGTCTTTCTCGAGAAACTTGAAGGTCTTTTTTTTGTATCGACCCTTCGTTGTCACTTTGATGCGGACTGTAATAATATGGATATCTCTTCCTGATAATTATTGTTGATGCTCAAAGACACAGCATCACAGGGTATAATTATCTGCAGCATCAACAAGAGTGGGGGAGCTACAGCCCCCAGGCACCAGGGGGCAACCTAACTGTGGAGTACCGGCTATTATTTGTTTGGTGGGGGGACCCGCGCGCGCCCAACCGTGACAAACTCGCGTTAAGTGGTGTCGGTTCCGCTTAAGCATGACGCGTTTCCCGTTAATTGATTTTCGCCTTTGCCCCGTCAACCACCAAGCAACGGTTCGTGAGACACCTCGCAACGCCGACCCATCTTGCAGCCATCTTAATACAAAACTTGTCAAGGACTCAGAACTCTATATTGTCTTGCAATTGCAAAGCATCCCCGAGACCGACTGATTGCCCTCGATTACAAATATACAGGCACTCAATCCATAAACCACCTACATCGGCAGCCGAACCAGCGCTCGCCATGCCGGCCGCTGTCCTGCCGCAGAAGCGCGAGTTTGGCGAGGCGTCCAGCGCTCGCAACAACATCTCGGCGTCCCCCGCCGGCCCCAAGAAGAGAAAGCTCGAGGCACCAGCTTCGTCGCCAGCAGCCTCGCGCTTCAGGAGCTCACAGCCAAACAAACTCGGCTCCAGCCAACCCAAGAGCGCCTTCGAATCCGAAGTCCTCGAGAAACTCAGCCAGGACATCTCCGACCTCAAGCAGAAAAACGCCGAGAAGGACCAGTCATGGAAGCGCCCGTCAATCCCTGAAGACTTCAGCCCCCAGACGAGCAAGCTATGTTTCCAATCCATAGAGGCAGAGGAGGGCACACTACACGGCGGCCAGGCGACAGTCAAGCTCTTTGGAGTGACTGAGGACGGCAACTCAGTCATGCTGCATGTAAACGACTTCAGGCATTACCTCTACGTCGCCGCCCCGACGTCCTTTGGTCAGAAGGACTGCAACGCCTTCAAAGCATTCCTCGAGACCAACATTGCACAGCACCAGCCAGCAATACACTCCGTGCAGATGACGATGCGGGAAAACATTTACGGATTCCAGAACAACACCCAGAACCCCTTTCTTAAGATTACGGTGACGGACCCCAAGTTTATACACAAGGTCCGCTCCACCATTGAGAGTGGCAACGCAAACTGGAAGGGCATGTGGAAACATGACGGTGGCATCATGACCTTTGACAACATCCAATACGTTCTGCGCTTCATGGTTGACTGCAAGGTACTTCCTGGCGCGACAAACACCACCAAAGATTGTTGGCTCAACTGACACACTCCAAACGGTATAGATATCAGGCATGTCATGGGTCGAAGCCCCAGCCGCGACTTACACCCTCGTGCCCCAGTCACAAAGGCAATCCAACTGCCAGATCGAGGCAGAAATGAGCTACCGGGATCTCATCGCCCACAAACCGGTCGGCGAGTGGTCTAAGATGGCTCCCCTCAGGATCCTGTCCTTCGATATCGAGTGCGCTGGACGCAAAGGTATCTTTCCAGAGGCAAACATGGATCCTGTAATCCAGATCGCAAACGTGGTGACCAAGTACGGTGAGAAGAAGCCCTTTGTGCGCAACGTCTTTTGCCTGGACCAGACGAGTTCCATTGTGGCAACTCAGATCCTAGAATTCAGCCAGGAGGACAAGATGCTGTCATCGTGGCGCAACTTTCTGATTGATGTTGATCCGGATATCATCACCGGGTACAACATTGCCAACTTTGACTTTCCATACCTCCTCGACAGGGCGAGGCATCTTAAAGTGAAGGACTTTGACTTGTGGAGTCGCATACCCAGTGTCAAGTCGGTGGCCAAAGAGTCCAACTTCTCCAGCAAACAGATGGGCAACCGCGACACCAAGGCCACCAACATCAACGGTCGTCTGCAACTTGACCTCCTGCAGCTCATCCAACGAGATCACCAATTGAGAAGTTACACGCTCAACTCGGTATGCTCACACTTCCTGGGCGAGCAAAAAGAGGACGTCCACCATACCATGATCACGGAGCTATTCAACGGCACACCCGAATCCAGACGCCGTCTTGCTCTGTACTGTTTGAAGGACGCATATCTCCCACAAAGGCTTATGGACAAGCTGTCGTGTCTAGAAAACTACACGGAAATGTCCAGGGTCACAGGCGCCCCCTTCAACTTCCTCTTGACGCGAGGTCAGCAAGTGAGATTCTTGAGTCAACTGTTCCGCAAGGCCCTGGAGCAGAAGCTCGTCATCCCCAACCTGAGTGTCCAAAGCTCGGATGAGCAGTACGAGGGTGCCACCGTAATCGAGCCCACCCGTGGCTACTACGCCGTCCCCGTCACGACACTAGATTTCGCCTCTCTGTACCCGAGTATCATGCAGGCGCACAACCTGTGCTACACGACTCTGGTCACCAAAAAGGCCATCGATGCCTTTGGCTTGAAGAAGGACGAAGACTATATTATGACGCCCAACGGCGACACTTTCGTCACGGTTAAGCAGCGGAAGGGCCTCTTGGCTCAGATTCTCGAGGAGCTGCTCTCCGCGCGAAAACAGGCGAAGAGAGAGTTGGCCGTGGAGACAGACCCCTTCAAAAAGGCCGTGTTGAACGGTCGCCAGTTGGCCTTGAAGATCAGTGCAAACAGTGTGTACGGCTTGACGGGCGCTACCAATGGTAAGTTGCCCTGTCTGGAGATAGCCAGCAGCGTCACCAGTTTCGGTCGGCAAATGATCGAAAAGACCAAGGCCGAGGTTGAGGAAAAGTACCGCGTCGCGAACGGCTACTCCCACGACGCCCAGGTCATCTACGGCGACACTGATTCCGTCATGGTCAAGTTCGGCACTAAGGATCTCGCCGAGGCGATGAAGCTGGGCGAGGAGGCGGCCAACTACGTCTCTTCCAAGTTCGTAAAGCCCATCAAACTCGAGTTCGAAAAGGTCTACTTCCCGTACTTGTTGATCAACAAGAAGCGTTATGCCGGTCTGTACTGGACTAAGCCCGAGAAATTTGACAAGATGGATACCAAGGGTATCGAGACGGTCCGGCGAGACAATTGCTTGCTGGTTCAGACGGTGATCGAGAAGGTGCTGAGGATGATACTTATTGACCAAGACGTGCCAGGTGCTCAGGAGTAAGTTCCCAAGACCCCTTGGCGGTAGACACGACATATGGCGACACTTCAGCCCACTCCCCATCATCCCTCTAATTTTGTAGCCTAACCGATACTAATTCAACCATGCAAACAGATACGTCAAGGCAACCATCGCGGAGCTGCTCCAGAACAAGGTCGACATGTCCAAGCTCGTCATCACAAAGGCGCTGACTAAGGACGACTACACGGCAAAGCAGGCGCACGTGGAGCTGGCGCAGCGCATGAAGAAGCGCGACGCCGGCTCGGCGCCGGGCTTGGGCGACCGCGTGGCCTACGTCATGGTCAAGGGTGCGGCGGGCTCCAAGAACTTCGAGCGGTCCGAGGACCCGATATACGTGCTGGAGAACAACGTGCCCATCGACACAAAGTACTACCTCGACAACCAGCTAGCCAAGCCGCTCGGCCGCATCTTCGAGCCCATCCTGGGTGAGACCAAGGCCAAGTCGCTCCTGACGGGCGACCACACGCGCGTCGTCTCGGTTGCGGCCCCCTCGATCGGCGGGCTCATGAAGTTCGCAAAGAAGACGCAGACGTGCATGGGCTGCAAGAAGCCGCTGACGGGCAAGGAGGAGAGCCAAGGGGCGGTGTGCGCCGACGACGCACCCAGGGTCGGCGAGCTGTACAAGAAGACGCTCGACCGCGTCTCGGACCTCGAGGTCCGCTTCGGTCGGCTGTGGACTCAGTGCCAGCGCTGTCAGGGCAGCATGCACTGCGAGGTCATCTGCTCCAGCAAGGACTGCCCCATATTCTACATGAGGATGAAGGCCAAGAAGGATCTCGAGGACGGCAACAAGGAGCTACAGCGGTTCGACTTTGACAGGGCCGCCATCTGGTAGCGTTCTGGTGCTTTTTGTCGCTTCTTTTGTTACCCATTATTGTAATAATCCTATTTGGA